>JAULBU010083678.1:0-50723 GCA_032358235.1 Odonthalia washingtoniensis | reverse complement strand
CTTAAAAGGACACCGTTCGGTTATAAAATTCGGGAAGTATTTCACTCACAACAATACGCAAGCATCATGCCCAATTTTTTCCAAAAGCTATGGAAGCTCCCCGATACTGCAGTTCAACTTTCTGCTACTGCGGAAGCTGATGCTTCGACGTTCAGTAAACTGATATTTTCATGGATATACCCATTAATACGACGCGGAGCGGTTGTCCCTCTTCAATTATCTGATCTTCCTACTTTAGTTCTTACAGACAAAGCTGCTCATGTTGGAAATGAATTTCTTCGCATCTACCATCTCATTACAGAATCTGATGTCCGTCACCTTCAAAGAATGTCTGGTCATAGAAGGTCAACTGAACGAAACCATCCCTTACCACAATCTTCCAACAAATTGGTTAACCGAATGACACGTCTAGTTTGTCATATTTCACCTACATTTGCTACTCGAACGTCTCGTTCTCTGTTTGCAGTTACTTCAAAACATTTAATTATCGGGGGGCTTTGGAAGCCAGTCTGGATGAGTGCTGCTATTGCACAGGTATTGTCAATAGGCTACTTAATTAAACGCATCCAAGAACAACAGAGAGTTCCTCAATCTACCTCGAGGTGGGCTTATTTCCCTCTTATCATTGTGATGGCTCTCGCTTCCATTGTCATGAGTGTCAGTCAACATGCAGTCATCTTTCATGAATTCAGAGCTGCAATACAGGCACGTGGAGCCCTATCTTCTCAAATTTATCAAAAGTTATTACGACTCTCCCCGTCTGTGTTCGCTACGGCATCCTCAGAGGGGGAGCTTGGTAATCTTTTAGTGACAGATTTGCAACGAGTCTTTGATTCGTTTAGGTATATTCATTTTTGCTGGGCGGGTATTGTTGAGTTGATTATCTTTTTTGCTTTACTTTCTTTTGACCTCGGACTTTCCGCTTTAGTCGGGTTCATGGTCATCATTCTACTCATCCCTTTGCAGCTTATGTTTTCAAATATGGCGGCTAAAGGCCGTGCTCATGTTACAGCTGCTGCAGATGTACGAGTTCAGAAGATGAATGAGATTTTATCAGGAATCCATTTGATTAAGTTTTCTGCATGGGAGTCACATTTTCAAGATATGATCCATCAGTTACGGGCTCACGAAATTCATCGGTTACGGTCAACCTCACTCATCCGAGCACTGAACTCTGCGTTGTATTTTGCAACTCCAGTCATTATTTCAGCGATAACATTCACTTCTCACACAATTATCTTCAATCGTCATCTGACGCCTGCCATCGCTTTCACTGCTTTAGCAGTCTTTTCCATTGTGTCACAAATTCTTATTTTATTACCATGGGGATGGCTGGGAATTTCTGAAGCAAAAAATTCTTTTAAACGCCTTGACAAGTTCTTTGACCTACCTGAGCTTCCTCATATTGCAGCGAGCAAACGAATGGACATTATTGATCAATTCAACAATGATCATGATAGCGTGGAAGGAGAGACATTGAAGGAAACAAAAATGAAACATATTGAAATGACGGATACATTTTTTCAATGTGGTGGTCGACTTCGAAGCGAATCAAACGACGGATCTGAACCTCCAAACGGAGATCGCATCAATCTTTCAAACGCATTTTTCACGCATTCACACATTTCTTCTTCCCAAAATTTTCTAGACTCTCAAGAGGCTCTTTGGGACATTACCCTTTCAGCGAAGGATGGAGATCTCATTTGCATCATAGGTGGCGTCGCGAGTGGAAAGACATGTCTATTAAATGGCATTCTTGGCGAATTGCAGAATACTCAAGGGATGGTGCTTAGACACGGTCGTCTAGCATACTGCGCGCAACAGCCATGGATCATCAATGGTACCGTTCGAGATAATGTAACTCTCTTTGGCCCAAAATTCAACGACAAGAAAAAATTTGATAGTAACTGGTACAAAAAGGTACTGGATAGCTGCTGCCTTTTACCAGATCTAGCTACTTTCCCAGCTTTTGATTTGACTGAAGTTGACAAAATCACCATCAGTGGTGGTCAAAAAGCGCGTTTAGCTCTCGCTCGTGCTGTATACTCACGTGCAGATATTTATATCCTCGATGATCCGTTATCAGCTGTTGATGCTGGCGTTTCTTCCCGTCTAATTAATGAGGTTCTTGGACCAAAAGGCGTACTTGCAAAATCTACGTGCATTGTTGCAACACATAACATACACTTGCTGCCGCATGCATTGAAAATTATCGTGTTGGATAAAGGAAGGATATCACAATCTGTATCTTTTGAAGAGCTCAAGAATCAGCCAGATATTTTTAATCGTCTACAGGGTTGGTCTGAAAAAGAAGAAGAATCTATCATAAAGGCAGATAGAGATGCTACCCTGATGGCCCAAGGCGTTTCCACTCAACAAGTGGAACTGCGAACTGGTGAAGAGAGAATTAACGACGAGTCCAAACAAAGCACGATGGAACCTACTGTTGAAGGATCTGCGTCTGAAAGTTTCACACCAACAGAGATTGCTCATGAGACTGTACAGACCCCCTCCAATACTGAAGAAGTAATACAAGGCGATGGAGATGGAAACCTTGTCGTCGCGGAGGACCGTAAATACGGTAATGTATCCATGGGTATATATAAATCATACCTAGATTCTGGGGGAGGTCCACTCATGGTCTCTTTCGTTATATTTGCTTTTATAGCGGCGCAGGTCGTGCGCCAGTTAGCCCAAATCTGGATTGGACGATGGACGACTCAAATTCCTGAACCCGTCGACTCGTCAGATCCCGCATTTCGATCGGAAAACATCGAGTTTGTTGCCATTGTAATCGGGCTGTCGCTAGGTACATTAGCACTAACAATGTTTCGGGCTGGAATCCTTGCAAGGGTCGCTATGACCGCATCACGTCGTTTGCATAACAAACTTTTGGACAGAGTGCTTCATGCAACGATGTCATTCTTCGACACGAATCCCATTGGACGTATCCTCAATCGATTCAGCAAAGACATCGACAATATGGATATAGCGCTACTGGTGGCTATGCAAGATTTCTTTCAAATCATCATACAAACGTTGGGTGCGTTGCTCATTATTGCATGGGTATTGCCCTGGTTCCTAGTTACACTCCCTCCCATCATTATTTCATTTTTCTATCTCCAGACACTGTACAAGAAATCCAGTCGGGAGTTGAAACGACTCGACGGTATTTCATTCAGTCCCATCTACTCCAATTTTGTGCAAAGCTTCAATGGCGTGTCTACCATCCGTGCCTATGGTAGTCAGAAAGACTTCAGTCACTCGTTCGATGAGTTGGTGGATCGTAACCACTCAACAACATTAATGTTTCAGACCGCTGGTCGTTGGCTGGGTATACGGCTAGATGTTCTGAGTGCTGCTATTATATTCGTATGCGGATTAGTCGTCCTCATACTTGGAGACCGTATAGACGTTGGACTCGCAGGTGTCGCACTATCAGAGAGCATTTTGATAACGGGGGTGTTCCAGTGGGGGGTACGTCAGGCAGCGGAAACAGAAAACCTCTTCACAAGTGTGGAAAGGGTAGTCACAATGGCGAAGGAGACACCAGTTGAAGGGCCATATGAGAAGGATGAATCGGACAAGGATACTCAAAACATGGATTGGCCATCTGATGGAATCGTGTCCTTCAACAATGTCGTCATGAAATATCGCCCAGAACTGGATCCAGTTCTTCATGGACTTTCGTTCACAACAAAAGCATGTGAACGTGTGGGCATAATTGGTCGAAGTGGAAGCGGTAAAAGTTCCCTCTTGGTATGCTTGTTCCGGATGGTTGAGCTGCACGATGGGACAATTACAATTGATAACCGAGACATTTCTGAAATTGGATTGCGTGAGTTGCGCTCAAACATGGCGATTGTACCACAAGATCCTGTATTGTTCAACGGCACGATCCGTGAGAACCTGGATCCAACAGGGACAAACACGGATGCGCAGATCTGGGATGCTTTGCGGCGCGTGCAGATGACCGATGCAATGGATAAGATGGCTCAAGAAGGACATGGTTTGGATGCAATGATAAAGGAGAAGGGAGGTAACATGTCTGCTGGAGAACGACAGTTACTTTCGTTAGCGCGGGCTATTATCAGTGGTGTGAAGATTGTTGTGTTGGATGAAGCGTCAGCATCGCTTGATAATCACACTGATATGTTGATTCAGAAAACAATCCGAGAAGAATTGTCAAATCGCACTGTATTGACAATTGCGCATCGCCTCAAAACTGTGATGGACTGCGATCGCATACTTGTCGTTGACTCTGGACTTGTAGTCGAGTTTGATACACCATCAAATCTGATTAAAGCTGATGGTCGGTTTGCTGAAATGGTGCGAAGTACGGGGCCTGATGACAGTAAAGTGTTGATAGCCATGGCAATGTTGAATCAATAAATAAATTTTAACCGCAGATTTTTCATAATATCAAAAATCTGCGGTTAAAATGAAATATTATTTCATTCATTTGATGGAAATGGGTAAATATCTAACTTTATTCGCAACTTCATTGGCAACTTCATTAAAGAATACCTTTTATCCTTCACTTCGCCTGTCTTTCAGTGGGAGAAGAGAAATTAAGAAATGAACACACCATTGTACATCAGTCTACCATGTCCTTATTCACCAACAAGGCGTCATCATATCAAGACGACGACTACGGCTAAGCGACACCGAACGATAACTGCGTCGTACATTTCCCCGTCATCGGTTGATGTAGACTTTGCTCAAAAGTTTCGATCTGGAAATTTCGGGGCCGTATTCGTCGGGCAATACAGCAATGAGAGCACGCCATCACCAACTGATATCGTTGTTAAATGCCCATTCAATTCCGATCTCGCTCGCAAACTATACGACATGGAGCGTCACACCAATAAGAAATTATGCAACCGCTACAAGGGCACCGTTCGTTTTCCCAGCCTGCTCGGCGAACTCATCATTCCCCCAGAAGTGCCTCTCGCTCCAGGCCTTGCTCGTCTTGGTCTAGTATGGCAGCGCTCAGGTCCTGGTGCCACACTTGAAGATTATCTCTCCTCTGGGCGTATATCACAATTGGCTACGCTTTTAGGGACCACTGCCGTTTCCACTCCACTTCGCTGTCAATTATCCTCTGCCGTTTTACGTGAACTTGCGCTCATCGTTCAAGACTTGCAGTCTTGCGGTATTGTTCACAGGTAATGTATTGCATCGGCGAGATACAAAAGAAAAAGAATACTCTCAACCTCTTTTAACTGACACCCAACTATTTTGAAAACACGGTCTTTCCCACATTCAATCACGTTATATGTAACAGAGACATGAAGCCGGAGAATTTGATAATAGTCCCGACTGAATCCGGCACCGCGTCACTGCAAGCAATAGACTTTGGGTCATCCTGTGATTGGAGTACAGTTTTGAAAAAAGGTCTCAGCCTAGCGACATGCGACCCGATCTACACAGCGCCCGAACGGCGTCTAGACATTTTCAAACCCGCCTTCCGCTTCGACGTGTACAGCATTGCTTTAATAGCACTGCGCATCGCAATGCCCAGTGTGACCAACGAGAACGACTTTGCAAGTTTTGTGAATAACGTACTTTCGAAAAGCCGTTTCTCCATTGCGCGTGCCATAAAGGCTGTCGAGGCTGGTCGCATTCAGACTAACCCGGGTATCCGCGCTGATTTACTCGCTTTAGACGCCCCAGGTAATGAAAGTATGTATTCGACATTTGCGACCATGCTTACTGAGCTGCCAGATGAACGCGCCGAGGTATCGGACTGTTTACGTTCTCGATTCGTGCAAATGGAGGGATTAGGTTAACGCTGTTGACATTACATTTTGCGGAGGACACCCCCCAACCGTACTTCGACACACACATCGACAATTCAATAATAGATATTTTCTTTCAGTTCGTATTTTTGTTGAGCTCAAGCAGTAAGTTTATGTATTTGCTTGTGAAGTGGACGCATCACTATTTGACGATGTGTCTTCGCTGTTTTCGGTACCGTCATCATGAGGACGAATCGCAGTGAGCATGTAATTAATGCTCGTGTCTTGGACTATTGAAAATCGCGTAGTTAGAGGATTGTAAGCAACGCCAACAACTTCAGTCGTCTGCAAAGGCGTATGCGAGTGTAGCGTAGCTGAGATTTCATCCGGCCGTATAAACCGAGACCACTCATGAGTTCCGGGTGGTAACCATTGCATAATCCGTTCAACAGCGACGATAGCCAGTGCGTAGGATGCGGGCGTTCGATTGATGGTAGACAGGACGAGGACGCCGCCAGGGCGCACGATGGATGCAACCTGCTTCAAGAATGACGTAGGGTTTGATACGTGCTCGACAATCTCTAGTGCCAACACTGCGTCATATGTTAAACCTGTTGCCGCTATATCTTCTACGGCGCTTACCGCATACTGCAATCTGTTGCTGGATGCAATGAATCTGTCCTTTTGTGCATGATTTCCCGCAATGGCAATGTTTTGGTCAGACATGTCGATACCGAGTACGTTTGCTCCAAGACGGGTGAGTGGTTCTGTCACAAGGCCGGCTATTTTTTGTCATATGTATGAAAAGAGCTGGGTTAGTGTCTGGGAATCGGGGGTTTAAACAAAATGTCAATAGTTGAGGACTGAAAAAATTGGGAGATCCTTGTCCTGTTAACTAACCTCCACAACCAATGTCAATGACATTGTACCCAGAGAATGGATAGCGAGTAGCGGACGAGATATGTTGTTGGAGTTGTTCAGGTGAAGAAGTTGCGGGAGTTACATTCTCCTCAATTGTAGAGCGGATGTAAGATAATCGTAGGGGGCTGAGGCGGTGCAACGGGGCCGGCTGACCCGTTAGGATCCCACCATGTTGAAGCCTGAGCTGCAAATTTAGAAATTTCGGACGGATCAACTGTGGAATTATGCGACGATGGCGCGCCGGTTGAGAAGGGTGTTCGACGAAGGAGTGTCCGCCATGGAAACTGACTGCATTGGGTACGAAGCATATTGAGCGCAGAAGATGAAGGAGACGTATGGAAAGGACTGAATTTCTTTTTTCCTTTTTTTCAAAACTTTAGTTTTGAACTTTTTGACGACACCTGTAATGGATTTTTTTTAAAAAAAAATCCATTACAGGTTTAAAAAAAATCCATTTTTTTTTAAATGAGCGAAATGTTCTATGTTTTCTTTTTTAATAGACGTTTTATGTAACAATCCTATGAAATTTCGGCTTTTTTGCCCCATAGCAACTTTTATGGGCCAAGGCGGAGTGTACAGTGCTGTGATTGGTTACATTCCCTCAACGTGCCATCATAGGGTTTATTTCATAAGTTTCTATAGAGATGTTCTATGTTTGAGCAAAACGGTTACAAACATATAACTGCGTGTAAGAGCATCTCCAGCGGTCGAGCGTAAACGTAAAAAAATTGATCTAAAAAAAAAAAAAAATCGTTGATTTGTTCGGAAAAAATACCCGTTGGAAATATGACAAGACAGTAATACCGGAATTTTACTTGTAACGTGTGATTCATCCAGATCATCAAACTGAAAACCCCCTGCCCGTTAAGACAACTAGCCCATCTCACGCCAAAACCCTTTTTCTCTACGCACGTTCGCACCGCCTACATGAACTCTCAACTACCGTCACCGTACCCGACTGACCCTTTCTTAACAGAAAATGATGGAGGAGGTCTCACTCGGACAGTGAGGGGCAGGGGAGTACGGCGTGCATCACGGGGAAGGGGCACTAGGGGAGTAAGAAGACGTGGTGTTGGCCGTGCAATTCGTGCTCGTGGTCACGGAGCGCGGAGTGCAACAATCCATCAGAACATAACAAGCAACTGGACAGAAATCCCTGAAGAGGCGGGGAATTTGACAAGCGATGAGGAATTCTCAACTTCCATCTTAGATGAGAGGGCTCGTCGTTCTGCGAGTACCGTTGCTTTCAACATTACTAGGGAGATGTTCGCAAAGAGCTTAACAGATGAAAAGACTTCGAATGTTGTTCTGTTTCTTGGTCCAATAGTGCAAAGGTGTGTAAAGTGGTTGAATGAAAGTATTGTATTGAGGAAACTAAATGAACCCATTGTTAAAAAATCAGAATTCTATAGGTTTTTCTCAGTTTTCTTGAGGTCCCACACCACCGACTAGTCTCCGGAAAATTGTTTATTTGACTCAACGAAACATGGAATAGGGAATCTCCCATTGGTGGGTCGCTTACGTTTCATCTTGTCAAACATAATGACATACTCACCTACTATGAAATGCCAAGATGCTAGTGGTACATGGATGTCTCAACGCGACGAGTCGCAAAATTTGTGTGAATTTGAAGCACTTGCCTTCAGGGATTCGAAGAAGATATTTTTCATCCCTCTCTACCAATTCCTCACACTCGACGACGACCTATTTGGGACTAGGGCGAAGGACAATGCGGTCAAAATTTAAGTCCGCGTAAGGCTTACGTAGAAGGGCATATGGCTGACTGCATTGATGATGCCCTTTTTAGGGTAACTCTAGACATTAGATTTCGTCGCCGAGGGGAAAGTGTGGTTGATGGGACGAGGAAATTAATATGCCGGTTGTTGGAAGGAAGAGGGGAAATTTATCTTAACTATGAAATTGTTAGCGTATCGTAGGTATGGAAGGAAGGAGATTGTGGACTTACTACGGTCTTGCGGAATTAATTCCATTGTTCTTATGCTTGAAAATCTTATACTTTGTCACCAATTTGTGGGGCCGTCTTATTTGACAGTGAGAAGGGAGAAAGAAGAAGTTTTGGATTGTACAGGTGAAAAATTATGTCATGATGGTACAGAAACTGAGAAAAATTCAAATGTTTCAGAAGTTGAAAATGACGAATTTGTAATTGACGACGGAGGGGATCGTGGACATGCCTGTTTCTTCGCGAAGAGAAACGGTGAAAGAAGGAACAGAGACAGTACGGTATACGACTCAGCGGTTCGCGAACCGTATGGTGATCGATTCTGTAAGACTCTTCGATTTATTTACGATGTTCCATCTGAGATTCACTCACACTGGAACAAATGAGTGTATACAAAAAAGGGGGGAAAAGGTATTCGGGGGAAATAATGAAACAATTACAGATCAGTTTTCGGAGGACAGGTGGAAGGTGGAGAATTACTTGAAAATTCTGTGTGACGTCATAACTACCGCCCAAAGATGCTTTGAATGGTTTATTTTAAGACAATTTCGCATCACGGGCACAAACTCCAGTGCCATTATGCTACATGACAGTAAGGTGAGGGAGATAATTGGTATACGACAACCATCAACGCCTTTACAAACGAGAACATTACATGATTGGCTCTCACTACTGTCGTCTTCTTGGTTTAGTAGGAATCGGAGCTCAGAACCAATGATGCGGGGCTCAGCTAATGAGAGTGTGGTTATGAACTCTGTAAAGAAAAGATCTTGGGTCCGGTGCGTGTTTGAGACTGGGATGCTTGGATGTAAAAGTGAGAAGGGGATGGTGTGTTCACTAGATGGGATTGTTGTTTTAGATCTGAGACACAGTCCGGAACTTAATTTTGTTTGGGACGACTACGCTGGAATAGATATAGGTGGAACATTATTTTCTCTAGCTGTACTGGAAGTTAAAACTGCCGTCGCTAGGAGAGTGCTAGCAGAACGTCTCGGCCACTTACAACCAGCAATGGATTTACAAATTACAAATTCAGTCATTCATGATTACATACAAGTGGAGAACTTGTGCCCGTGTGCCCACCATATGTTAGTAACGAAAGTGAACATATCACTCTATGAATTAAGTACAGAAAATCGTGAGATTTTTTCTATTCTGATTCATGCACTCCCTTTTCTACTAGGAACGCTAGGCTCATTTATGAGACCAATTTCAAATCTTCTAGTATCTTGGGCACATAACGGTGGTGATGTTCCAATTTTTGCTAGTGAAGACGATAGAAAATTGATGTTGTCCGAGCTGCCATTCTGGAAGACAATCAATAATAATATTGTAGAAAATGGACCCCTCCCTCCTGTTAAGCTGTTCCGCCATGGCTTACAAGTCATTTACAGTAAGACGAAGGGAGGGGTGGATGGAGCTACGCAGTTCCGATCTGTCATGCGTTCCCACACTTCACACTTGAAATGGGAAAGTAAGTTAGTAACGCAGACGTTGAAGACTCTGGTGGTAAATGGTTTCATTTCTTAGAGGTTGACACAATGTGCAAACTTCGTAGAAAATGCGGCTACATTTAAAAATCTAGACACTTTTCGTGATACTTTAAATCATCTTGAGTGTCTCCCTGAATTCTTGTACGATGTGTCAAGGGGATATGTGCTTATACTGATTCTTTGGATGGCGAAGAGAGTCAAGTAAATTCTGGTAGTATTGTCAGCAGTTCAGAAATGCAGAAACTACAATTCGAAGCTGGACGTGCCCGTAGAAATCGACTACGCTTTTTCAAAACACGACGAGGTGTACGACTACGAATCAATGTCGCTGGACATACACCAGTTCAGGGTGAGAAAATGAAGTATTGCGGACTCTGCGGGACACGCACCTACGGAACACCAACACAACAACGTGGTTATTCATCGAAATAAATATGTGGAATTTGCTCAGTTCCACTGTGTGAACGGAGTAGGGGTCATCCCGACACCTGTTGGACGTTGTAGCACAGGAACAGGGTGTTGCAGCGCCGTGCTCGTTCCGATTATAGTACTGGAAAATCGGAGGTTGAACAAACAGAACAGATCGTAAACAATAAAAGCAACAACGGTACAGCTGCAGCGGAGGAGGACGGTGCCATAATTGAAGAACTTGTTGACATCCAGTACATTTCTGGTGTTCCTTCTCCTTCCTCATCGCTTCATAATAATCAACCACCATCACCACCCTCCCCAGTCTATGCAGATGATACCACTCCACCTGAACCAGCACCACCTTCGCCAATTATCATCCAAAATGTTGGAACAACAGAGAGTAACGATTCGGATGATGATTTTGAACCAATAAGGTCGAAAAGAGTGAGGAACAGGGGCTCTTCCTGATTTTTTCCCCAGACGTAAAAAACCGATTTTAGTAAAATTAAAAAAAATTAGGCGTTTCGAGTCTCCGTAGACCTCTGTAGGATTTCGTTATACGGGCAAGTTAACTTGCCCGTTATAATTCTACCTCTTTTCGACCCTTCGACACCTCCAACTTCTCGGCATCGTATCGTCCGACTGCAACTAGTAAATGCGTTTTTTCTTTGGTCTATAAATTTCTCACCTTCGGATCTCTTTATTTCTCTGGTTTTTCCAACTAGATCAGATATCATCCCCGGTGCAATGAAAAACATACGGTGAAGTTAGCTTGCCTGAAAATCCAGCATTAGGGATATTGAGCGCAGAAAATGAAGAAGACGTATGAAAAGGACTGGATTTCCTTTTTCCTTTTATTCAAAACTTTAGTTTTTAACTTTTTGAGGACACGTGTAATGAATGTTAAAAACATGTCAATAAACAGAACAATTAAGGGCCTTTCCTTATTACTAGTAGAGAATTATTGTGTGATTTATCCATGTTAACGTTCAGGTTACTGTGGACCGTTGGCGGGAAAACACGTGGCGATCGGTGAACCAATCAAACCATGCCATATATCAGGCAGAAAAAGGCGGCATAGCCACAAAGGACGATACCGGCTCTACCCTGCACGACACGGGCCCCGTTCCTAGGTGCACCCTTCAATTCCCGACGGGACTGAACTCCCAACCACTCGTCTAGCAAAGGGTCTCCCGACCACTAAGCCACAATGCTGATTGATAAGTACTATTGGTTCTGAGTGGCTCCTTATACAGTATTGGTCAATGATGAATTCAATCTATTTGCTTCGTATCAAAGGGCGGGAAATCTTCCGATTAGTATTTATAGACACACTTACAAGTGTTATTGTTGTTCGAATAAAAGTCCAGTCATGTCATATATATTTTTCTTAACGTTAATTTTTGTACTCTCCCTGTCAGAGGTTTCTTTAACAATTATTGTTTAGTCAAAATTCAGTAAAAATGCGACGAATGTAGGGGTGATCTACAAAAACTGGAAGAATTTACATTGCAGGCTCTTCTCAATATAACAACCTTCTCCAATTTTATATCAGTGCTCAGCCTTTTGACGTAGACTGATGTTGGATGCGAACTATAAAAATTAGGGTAAATACGGACCTAGTGCGGTGCAAAGTGTGTAAAGTGAAAGAGCAGTACTGTGAAAAGTATGCTTAGTTGAATTATGGACCGGGAAAGTGTATGTGTAGAGTCAATATTCTTACGGTGAAAGATCAGTACGGCACATTGTTTTCTTCATACTAAATAATATTTAATAGGACGAAGTACCAAATGGCCGTCATCCTGCCATTTAAAAGTAATTTGAACGTAATAAATTTCAGATATTACCAGACGAGTGTAATTGGAAATGTAATGCAATGTTGTTGTAGAATCCCGCTCCGGATCTCAATATTGTTGAAATAAACCCAAACTTTTTGTAAAATAGTGGTATATTATCTATATTATTTTGCGCTATTTCCACCATCTCAAAATGTTATCCATAATTACATCTTTATTGCTTTTATGATCTTGTTTTTACGACTGTACTAATAAATTCGGGGCATGTTACACTAGTCTGGTAATATCTGAAATTAGTTACGTTCAAATTGCTTTTAAATCGCAGGATGACAACCATTTGGTACTTCGCCATATTTAATAAGATAATAGAGAATGTTGGCAGAACGAAATTCATTAAGAATTCACTATGCAGTGTATAAAAAGTACAGGTGTAATTAAATAACGAAAAGAAAAGTGAAAACTAATGTCATTTTTCGTTATTTTCCTGATTTAGCGAAATTAGAATTTTTAGTAAATTTCATAAACGTATGACAATTCGAAATGGCCAATACCCCTCGGTGAAAAAGATACGACTTTACAAGTTAGAAGTGTTCGTTATCGGATACTGCAAGTGGAATATACAAGCGTTGATATGATCATATCAACGCTTGTATTTTTTGCCGTTGCTGTTACGCATGAAAAAACTCCCCTCCCCAACTTGGTGCACTTACACAGAAAACGCACCACGAAAACACCACTTTCAAATGTCTTCAACCCCTGAGGAGCCTGGCACAAGCAGTGCAGAACCCCCATTCTTTACGGAGGACCCTCAGTTTCATACTCAGGAAAATTTCGCTGAAAGCATCAATGGGAGTCTGGACGACGGAATTTCGGCGAAGCGGAAACGAATGAGATTAAATGCGGCATTAGACACATTGATGTTACAATCAAGCATTATGTGCGGCGCACATATTTCGCAGCACGGAGCAATGCAAAAGAAGTTCGAAGAAGCATGTTGCCAATTTATTATGAGTGCACCGAACTGTGTCACCAATGATGCCAGGAAATCCACGTGGAACGCGCTAAGCGACCGTTTCAAAAAGCTGCTCATTCACCGAAGGATAGTAAATAGACACAATGTGTCACTACCAGGAATAATGGAAGCGGTGGGTGAGCGTGAGCTCCTACTGGACGACATAATCCAAAGGGTGGATGAAGGAAACGAATTGAATAGATCGGAAAAGCAAGAAAAGTCTGAAAAAGATAGAGTGATGACGAAAACCGGAAAGAAAATAAGAAGTATGGCAACATGTCGTAAAAACACCGATATAACTGGAGAATTAGAAATTTCTCCAAATTCCTCCCCGCCTTCCAACTAGAACAGGGCTAAGAGGGGAAGAAATATCGGTTACGATTATGATGATGAAGACAGCGAGATGATGAAACGTACGATAGAGGAAAGGGAAAAATTTCAAGAAGAAGGTGTAAAATGTGAACAGGAACGTTTATGTCTGGAAAGAAAAAAGGGAGAAGAAGAATTTAAACGACGGAAACTGGAGGAATCATTCACGGAAAAGAAGTTAAACCTTGAGGAAAGACGACTCGCCCTAGATGAAAGACGACAGAAAATGGAAAGTAAAGAAAGGATGAAGATGGTGGAAGTTTTTGAATCGATTGTAAGTACATTGAAACCTAAGGATTAACTTGCAGGTAACGTTTAAAAGTCGGTGGTGTGAATTTGAAATATTCCTGTGTTTGACCTCCATGTTGGAAGCGAACTTTAATGTTCCACAATAAAGCTGCGCCCTTATGCATTAACGACATAGGGGCCTTCCGCAATTTTAACATGCGCTTATAATCTTGACTCGTCCACATATGTTTGATACCATTTTAGGACCATTCACGGCAGTCTGAGCAGCGTTCATTGCAGAATTATGTGTGAGTTCTGCCGGGTATGCCCATGCTCTATTGTAGCCTACTTGCAACCACGGGCGTATCATATACGACTGATCGGAGTATATGTAAAATTGCTGTAAATTTATAAAAAGTGAATCCTCCAAGACCAAGTCCATATTACTGTCCCTGTATAACGTAATATCATGACGACGGCCTACCACGGGACCGTACATGTGAAATATCAACCCATCTGGGGTTGATATTGTTTGGTATAAGAGACAGTGGTATCTCTTGTGGCCTGAATAAACTGACCTTTGCAGTGATGCGTGACCACCCGGACGAATCTTTTGAATCTTTCTGCCGTACATGAAACCCACGCACCATTAAGTGGAGCTCCACTGGACTGCATTGCGTCAGCGTACATTTCTGCACGTTCAGTCATCAACTCTCCCTTAAAATTCTCAATCAAGTAAGAATTTTCGTCCGTAAAAGTTTCCGAGGATTCCCAGAAAACCCCGGAAAGTTTGTAGTATCTCATGCCAAAAGTCTCTTCTAAATCAGTCCATCGGCATGGTGCCGCAAGTCGTCGAAGGAAGATGCAGGCGGCGGTAATTTCATTACAATAGTACTTTTTTCGAGTTGTTTTCCAAGAGTATATCCGATTAAATCGGCAATTGCGGCAATATCTGTAGTGCGAAAGCGAAAATCCCTCAAACTCTGTTCTTCAGAGTATGTGTTGATGTTAAAATAATTCGTATTTCTGTGTCTTTTGCGCATTTTAATAAGTTTCATGTCCTTTCTCAGGTTCTATAGTTTCTTGAAGAAGTGTAGAATGAAGAGTGGACCAAGCTCAATTTCTTACGCCAGCCTAAAGTAGCGTTTTTTTAATTCGTTTCTTAATTTTTGCGTCAGTGAAAACTCTTTGTCTTATAACCGCTGTAATAGTTTGTCTTGTTCAACGTTTGTCGTTACGTCAACTTGTGCGTGTGTTTAGGTCAAACGTTTTTTTTAATTTGTTTTTATTCATGAGTAGAAACAAATCTCGTTTCAGGTTACTAACCTTTCATTTAATATCATGCCTTTTGGTCAATTTACGCAAAAATTTCGTTCCGCCAACATTCACTTCGTTATTTTTCGTTACTTTTCTGACCAAAATAAAAATAAATTTTGTCAATTTTTATCGAATTTCGTTCTGGCAACATTCTCTAATATGTAATATTATTATGTTATTCACCCGTACTGATAAGATCAAAAAAGTATTCACTGTACTGAATTGATTTCTCAAACTTTTCCGACTGATCGTAATTGAGAATTGACTGATGTCGTACTTTGCTCATGTTGTTTGTCTCCTTACCGATAAAAACTCAGCCTACGAAGTCAACATTTCATCATACCAAGAAGTTAATATTTCATCAAAAAGCGTTTCGAACTATTTCCCTTAAGGTACATCCGGACAAGGTAAGTGAATGCCACAAAACACGAGCGGAAGAAAGTTTCAAAATCAATGAACCCCCGCTAGGAAACATCAGACGATTCACACCACCGTCATCTGATGAAGAGTTTGAAACTGTTTCCCCAAGCACCACGTAGAACAGCACCTGCAGCGGTACCTGCAACACCGCCTGCAACACCGCCTGCAACACGCCTTCACAATCGACTACAACACCGCCTGCAACATCTCCTGATAAAAGAGCATCCACACCTCCTTCACCCATACCTCCTGCGCCTTATTCGTCCAATATACCAAATGGCAGTGCAGCAGAGAGGAGAAAATGAGGCGTAAGGTTTAAAAAGCCCTAAAGAAAAACATCTTCAAGCTGCAAAATCAGTAATAGAAGCAGAACGTGAGGGGGGGTCGGAAAGATGGAAACCGCGAAGAGCAGTGGAGAGAAAACCAGATTTAGGAATGTGATTACTGACGTGATGGTAGTGTGAGCGCTTTTACCGTGGATATACTGCATGGTTAGGAGTGCAATTAGGAGTTAACCTTCATCAAAATTCCTAGAAATTAACGATGTCATGCAGAAGGAAAAGTGGTATTTCATTATTGCAATTTCACCGACAGCCGAGTTCAGGAATGTGGAGCTTGAACATACAGATGACTGCTTAGGTGCTTTGGAAAGTACGGGGGATTGACAGTCATTTATTATTTATTTGCACTGAATTGTCACTTTTAATAACTTCAGGAAGCATTTACAATTGTCAATTGACATCCACCCCCAATTCTGTCATCTTTTCACTTTCACCTCCCAAATTCTGTCACAAAACATTTCACCGTACTGATGTTTCACTTTACACACTTTCACCATCTCAATATTCAAATATTCATACTTTCACCATCCCAATATTCAAATATTCGTACTTTCACCGTACTGATCGTTCACTTTACACACTTTTCACCGTACTAGGTCCGGATTCACCCTACAATATAAATACATTATACATCATTATCTAAATGTTTTTGGTACAGAATATAATTTCTGTAGTATCCCCTTCCATTCATACCAAGAACGATCCATAGATGGAACGGACACATTAGACGAGGAACTCTTGTTAACTAATTCCATCATCTCTTTCGGAGTGCAAACATTATGTTTCTTCAACTCCCTTTTCACCAGACCAAATGAACCATTTATACAATTCTTTTTATGATTCGTAATTAAAAAAAAGTTCTATCATATCTAGTTGGGATATAAGTATCTAAGGCGTGTTTGAAGGTTGGTTGTTCTTTTACTAAAACGTTGTATGTGTTTATTAAGCGCGTCTTTGCCTTGAAATTATGAGTACCTTTAAATGAATTCTGTAGAACCAGCGTCGTCTGTCAAATCTCGCCGAGGACGCCGAGGCTAAACCAACAGTGTATTACTTTCTATTCTAATACAGTGTAAGAATCTATCTTATGAGTTGTCTTATTACAAGTTGTTCCGTTTCCCGTGTCATGCATGATCACTTCAGACACTGTCATCAAGACAGGAACAATATTGTAATAAAAACTCATGACTCTTCGTTCTCAACACTCCTGCTGGACGCTGTGTCCGGAAGAAACCCAAGCGCCAAAAAGGAACATCAACATATACGCTTATCTCAATTGTCTCAAAGGCTCATATCTTCAAAATTCGCTGAACCAAGAGCTCCTCTAGAATGCTTCACCATAACTAATCGCTTGTTCCAAATGGGGTCCTGCTTCACAAACGTTTGTCTCAATTGACGAGAAACTTTGAAGGTTTCTCGTTACCAACATGCTTGACTCAATCCTTGACCAACAAACTCTGATCTCAACATTGCAACTATAATTAGACAATTATAATCACTTCAACATCGCAACCAAAATTAATTATTATGATCACCACTTCTTCCCATCCTTCAACTGAAAGACGATTTTAGTCATCAATTCATAGAAACGTTTAGGCACTAAAGCCTTCGTCAAAAAATCTGCAAGTTGGTCCCGGGTGGGTAAATATACAAGCCTTATCTCATTCAACTTCACCCGCTCACGAAGGTAATGGTACCTGATGCCAATGTGTTTGGAAATCAAAAATATACTTTCCCCTTTTCCTAGCACGAGAAATGCGGTGTTGTCTTCATGTAAAACCGTGGGCTCCAACTGTTTTTAATTTAGATCATCCAACAGAACTCAAAACCATACAACCATACGTGCAGCTGAATCCGCGGCGACGTACTCGGACTCCGCGGTACTGTGTGCAATTATGGTTTATTTCTTGGAGCTCCAATCGATCAAATGTTCACCAATGTATGTACGCATTCTCAAAGTAGATTTTCTCGTTAAAAAATCATCCGCTCATGAAGCACCAATGTATAAATGAACATGCGCAGATGACAAACCTTACCGTAGAATAGACCATATATTTTTGTTCCCTTTACATATCTTAGAACCTCTTTTAGCGCACCAATGATACTCATGCGGATCTGCGACAAAACGAGCCAACTAAGCGACCGAATATGCAATATCAGGTCTCGTGCAAAGCCCAAGGTACAGGAGACTACCAACTAACTCGTGATACGGAAAAATTACTTTCTTACTTCTTTCGGCGGGTACGTAATCTTTTACATCATTACCAGCTGGCATTGGTACTGAATTTGGTTTAGAGTCTCATGTGGAAACGTTCCAAGATTTTTGTCTATGTATGCGGTCTGTGTCATGTATATACCTTCCAGTCGTTCACTGATATTGATACTAAGAAACCATTTATATTTCCCATGTCCTTCACTTCAAAGCGCTTGCCTAACGTGGTCTTCGCTCTTGAAAGTGTTTGTCCGTTTTTGGACATGATTAATATGTCGTCGACATATATCATAATTATCAACTCCAATTCATCCTTTTTATATCTGGTATGCAATCTTAGAATCATGAAACAGCATGTTTTTAAGAATGAGTCTAAGTTGAGGTTCCACATCCTGGAAGCCTGTTTGAGGCCGTACAATTCCTTCATCAAAAGTAACGACTTGCCCACTGGTACGAAGCCTTCGTAACCAGGTAGCGGGTTTAAAAATATGATGTCATATTCGAGCGCGGCATTAAGAAATGCCGTGCTGACATCTATTTGATACACCTTCAACTTCAATCTTAGAGAGAGTGTCAGTATAGTTCGTAATGTCCATATTCTAAAAACTGGGGTGTGTGCGAGGTCATAGTCGATTTCTTGAATCTTCATATACCCATTTACAACCCAGCGAGCATTGAACTTTGTGATATTGCCTGTTTCATCTTCCCTCATTTTAAAAACCCATCTCGTGTCGATTTGCTTTCAGACAACCGGCGTATTAACCAAATCGTATACTCCAAGTCGTTTCACAGACATTTATTCATCATCGTACGCGCGTTTCCACTACTCTGCTTGTGGTGTTGACATTGCTTCCTTGAATGCCATTGGAGTTTGGATGCTATTAGTGTTCTCATCTGCTATAAAAGTGGCTTCTTTCATAGTGATGTACCACTCCATGTCAACACGTGACTTGGATCGTTCTCCAACGATTGGCGTAATTGATATGCATTTCTTGCAGACTTGGTGGCATAATTGTGGTTCAAACTTGGCACTGGGGATGACCTCTATATCATTTTCTTTAGCATCTTGGTTTTGTCTTTTGAACCTTTCGGCCTTCCCATCTTCTTCTTTATTTTAAGTTCAGGTATTTTTATAGCATCAACTTTGTTAATGATTTTATTAATGGCGTCATCATTAACTTCGGGATTCATTTCGCGATTTAGTTTGTGAATTCCTTCATTAATGTTCCCTCCACTTGGTTTGTAAATTCTTTCATCACTTTCTGTCTTGTGACTGTTATATTCACTATGTTAGTGAGAAAATGATATCGCTCAACGGTGTTGCGTGCTGATCGAGGTTTCTTGGGTTTTTGTTTTTCTGCAGATGATGGGGAGAAAAAAATCCCCAAATTTATTCGGTAAGCTGCCGTGCACATAGTAGTATACTAAGCGGCCGGTGGTGAAAAAAGGGCACTGCAAAGCTGAAATTTATGGAGGATAAAATGATACAAAAACGGTCGCAACCATCAACTAGCAGCGTGGCTCAGTGGTCAGGGGACCCTTTGGTAGTCGAGTGGTTAGGAGTTCAATCCCCGGCGGGTGCACCTAAAGATAGGTCCCGTGGCGTGTAGGGTAGAGCCAGCATCGCCCTTTGTGGCGTCGCTGATTAATTGACGTGATCTATCCCACTTAAAAATAACAACTACCCATACTAATATCAGAACTTACAGTAAGTCAACCCTTCAGATAACTGGCCACACGTGTACATTCCATGCACGACAATGCATCCAACAATGTTGTCACTGGGTACCCACAAAAGACTGTGGACAGTTTTCCCTCAAGATTGACCTAGCTTCTGTATCCACGTGTGTGTAGGCTACAAGCTTCCGCCGAACATAGATCACTACTCTCTCCGCTTTTGGCTTTGCTATTCCGTACGAGAACGCCACCAGCATCATTCCCTCCTTTACCCTTTCTCTCTCTTCGGAATGTTTTATACTACTATTAACTACGTTTAACTTGTAGCTAACGATTGGGCATTAATATCGATCCAACCGAAAGTCAGCAAACCCCGTATTGATACGAGATGCGCGAGCGTCGTTACACTTACCTTAGCTGTCCAACCACCGTCCTATTTTGCATACACATACCTCCGCAGACTACCACCATCATCCGTACAGTACATACTTCTTTACACGTATACACTCTATACCTGCATAGACTGCCATCCACACTCCTTAACACTCAATACGTTACACTCCACCTCCCTCAGTGTCTAAACCGCTGAACCTCTGTAACTGAATACACGACGTACCGTAGCCGCCTTAATCCGCACCAAAATCCACATCCAAAACCTATCTCGAATACACCCCGTAGACCTACGTGGCTATATTCACCCAACCGACGGTGATTGTCATCATCCTGAATATAGCCGTTTCGCATACACTAGTGTCCT
This sequence comes from Odonthalia washingtoniensis, assembly GCA_032358235.1. Lineage (NCBI taxonomy): Eukaryota > Rhodophyta > Florideophyceae > Ceramiales > Rhodomelaceae > Odonthalia > Odonthalia washingtoniensis. Next base: position 30,065 of record JAULBU010083678.1, on the reverse strand, counting down.
TCGACAGTCGCCGCTTTTTGCGTGCTGACATGTGGCAGTTTTTGATTGCCTGAGCGCGGCCTCAGGTGCCACATGTAAGTTGGGGTCTGATGCCTTCGCTGGAAATCGTCAATAATTCCCCAGTTAGTGATTTGATTATTGGCAGCAGTTCCGATATTATGGGTGGCTTCAATAATACGTTCGTCATGGTTATACTTTCAGGTCCTCTGGCTCTCTATCCAGTTGTCGAGTTGGAATAATCACCATGATGCGATGAATTCTGATTCAAAGCCTCATTCTTCAACTTGGGTTTTAGTACCTTGGCTCTGTTTGGTCTGCCTTTTGTTGTGAAAGTACCATTATTTGGAACGGTGTTATTTCTGTTGAGTGGCCAACAGAGTTATCAATGTTGATTAATGTGGGTTCAGTCAAAGTTAATTGTTCATCTTCATCCTCGATGAAAGTAACATCCCTGGCTTGAACAATGTTCTTGGTCGAATGACAATAAATATTGTAAAATAAATCACCCTCAGATATCCCAATTAAAGTGTCCCTTTCAGCTGTCACATAAAGCTTCGTTCTGTTAGGAAGCGGTATGTATGTGAGCGCACTGAAACCAAAAGGTTCGAAAACATTCCAGTCTGCTCCTTTATTATAGAAACGATGATACGGAGTTTCTTTGTTCTCAAATGATTCCATTGTATATATGTTTCTGATCATGGTTGAATACATGATGGATGTAGTACCCCACCCGTAGCGGAATCTGGGGTATCGATCGATGAGGAGAGTTGGCAGAGCGGGATTAAGGATCAAACCCGACGGTGGACTGTAACACCGTCGAGGAGGCGGAGGCGGGGTTTCTGACGATCGCATGCGTCCCACAACCAGTGGCGCCTTCAGGAGGTGAGCAGTTTGAGGAGCACTTGCGGATCGTCTTCCTCCCGCCGGACGTTCAGTTTGTACTGGTAGTTGGTTCGGGAAGTTGGTGGTGATCGAGGCGAAGGTTGGCGGTCAGTTCTTTACTAGAGGAAAGATGTCCCTCTCGTTGGTGCCCAGTTGGCGCCGACGAGACGGTATTTATTGACTGAAACTCCTGGTGCTTACAGACTTGTAAATCAGAGTCTACAGGTGTGTAAGCGCGACAGGTGGGGAAGAGAGAAAAAATGGACACGTGTCCACAAAAAGGGAGGTGAATCGAAAAAAGTGATGGACAGGACTGTAGGGGAAACAGGATTAAAAAGCCCCGAATTGGTGTGGGTAGCACCTTAGGACCCGCTTCTGGCGAGGTACTACACCACTTCCTCCCACTAATGTTGGTGAGGTATGCCGTGTGTTTTCCTCTTGCCTCGACGACGAGGAAAACTCGTAATTATTCCATCGAGAATATTTTCTCCGCCAATTTTCGCCTCAACTTTTCAACTGATTTTACAACCGAAAATGGTTGATCCAACTGCGTACCCTGACGAGACGACAAGTGATGATCTCGTGGCAGACGCGCGTGCGGTAGCACGGGCTGAGGCGCGTAGTTAAGGGGGTCGTTACCTCTAGGGGAATGTCGAAGGGGCCGACGTGGCGAAGTCTGCCACGGTGTTGGCCCATGTTGATGGTAGTGACCCGACCGTTGCTGTCGCCGAATGTCATGCGCGCGGCGGGGAGGGTCGTCTGTCGGGCGCGGGGGACATGGTAACGTACGCAGAGTGGGTACGTCTCCGCGTACGTTTGTTGGACGTCGTAGGGCACCATCGCGGCATTTCCGCCGAGCTTCGGTGTTTCCAACCGAAGCCCCTCGTGTCGAAGAACGAGTTGATGGGGAGATTGCCCTCCGTCTTCAACCGTGGGGGCTTCGGTAATACTCAACCTTATGACTGTCGGGATCGTACTCCAGTCACGGTGGCGGTTTCGGCTCCTGCGCCGAGTGACGGCGGAGCCGAAAGGCAAGTAGACGAAATAATCGTTATGATCGACCGACTTCAGGCCCATAATGTGTGCCTCTCGGCGCTGAACATTCTTTTGCAAAATGATTTGTTCACCCAGGTCCGCTCCCCGTCCAGACATTTGGTGGAGGATGATCTGAGTGACCGTCCATGAAATAGGCTGCTTGGATCCCGCGATTACCGTGGGGGAGTCGATTCCAGATATCATGCGGGGGTGAAGGGATCGTGAGCTGCGGTACTGGTAGCTATCGGTGGGGGTACGATACCTCTCCGCAGCCGCGCAGTGGTTATGAGTCTGCTGGCGGCGCGAGTGGATATGATTATCACCAGGACGGGGCGATGGAGCTCCCTCGCCTTGTTGGGGTGGAACGACCTGTCGTTCCAGTTGAGTCGTACTTGTTTAAATGTAAATAAAGATTGAATTGTCGAACCCTAGTCTGCCCACTGACGTCGTTCTATTCATTTTTCTTTTCTTTTCTTCCTTGAGAGAGGCAGCAGGGCAGTGGCAGATAGGGAGGGGGTGGGTAGAGGAAAGCGGAATTGGAGTCCGCCGGGTGACAATCGGGCGGACTTCAAATCCGCCAAATGAGGCGGGACAGACTTCAAGTTTGCCGATTGAGTGCAAAGGTGGACTTCAAGTCCGCCAATTGAATTCCTGGACTACTTCAAGTCCGCCAGATGAGACGCGGTAGGGCTTCCAGTCAGCCAATTGTTTTCAAGGGCGAACTTCGAGTTTGCCCATTGAAACGTCCGCGGATTTCAAGTCCGCCGATTGGGTGCAGTGGCAGACTTCGAGTTCGCCAATTGATTGCCTAAGCGGACCTCAAGTCCGCTAATTGATTCCATGGGCGGACTTCAAGTACGCCAATTGAAGCGCGGTCCGACTTCCAGTTCACCGAATGATGTCAAAGCCGACTACGAGTCCGTCGGTTGAAGTGTAGACGGACTTCAAGTAGGCCAATGTGACGTGTGGGCAAAATTCAAGACCGCCAAGTGATTTCGGAGGCCGACTTCAAGACCGCCAAGTGATTTGGGAGGCGAACTTCGAGTTCTCCAATTGATATCGTAGGCGGGCTTCGAGCCCTCCAATTGATTTGGGAGGCGGACTTCGAGTCCGCCAATTGATTTCGGAGGCGGACTTCGAGTTTGCCAATTTGACGCGTGGGTGGGATTGAAGTCCACCGGATGGAGGCAGAGGCGAGGGTGTGTAGCGGATGCGGGAGCCTCACACACGTGTACCGACTGTGTATGGACTACGATCCGGAAAATCCGGATGAGTCGGAATGGACGCAGTCGGGTGAAACGTGTACGGAGCGGGGTATCCTATCCCGGTGTTGGTCGGCATTCGGGGGTACTTGGCACCCCGGAATGCAGGGTGATTGGCCGAATGGAATGTGTGGCCTCGTTTTCGGTGGTGGAGGCGCCATTTCCAGGGGTGGGTTGGTGGCCACTGAAAAGGGCACGTGTCACACGCTTGAAAGTATTATGAAAAAGGTAACTGTGTTTATTTATTTTCTCAACAATCCGTTGTTAACCTATTTATAGACTTTCAACAACTAGCTACGTCTCACCATGTAGTTCACTCCTGTCAATTCAATCAACATGGATTCAGTGCAGTGAAGTCAATCAATTCACTTGTGTCAATTCAATCAACATGGATCCAGTACAGTAAAGTCAATCAAACCCTTGACACATCAAATAGCTTAAACTGTAATAACGCTGTAAGTAATACTTACAATGTAAGCACCTTACGTTTTTCGGATGGAAGGGATGACCACAGCAGGGAAAAGAGAAGATTGGGTGTTAACGGGCTTATACGTGCATTTGTTGGAAAATTGACATTTGGTGGAGATTGGGATGAAGATCTCGACAACTGCATCAACATATACAAGAAAATCTCTGACACGTTTGAGGTTAACTATGAAGAGAAGCTGAAGTCGGTGCCGGTAATGTAGAAGGTCGATGCCCTAAACTATTATGCAACAACAGTAAAAAGGGAGTTCAAGGATTTCGAAGAGGCGGTGAATGTGATTAAGAAGTAGTAAAACAGTGATGAAAAGAAGGCCAGGCTCCTCACCAAGTTGTAAACGATGACGTTGTCGCAAGAAATGAATTAGGAACCCGCAGCATCAGAATTGGCAGTGTTTAGAAAATTCGTTGCAAAGTTGATGACCATCCAAAATCATCTTGATGATACGTACCAGCCAGATGGATTCTTGCATGATAGACTGTTTACTGCGGTAGACCTACCCCGCATCCAATCCACCCTCCGGGAAAGAATACCACGCGCCAGCCAACAACTGGTAAACCGTGTGACAAACAAGCTAAAGGACAATCAAAATTCAGCTGGGAGTAGTACTGTGTGTGAAGTGAACGACGCCGATGAAGCCAGTTATTTATTGGGGAAAACCTACAGCGGGGACGCAAGGCGGACTACCAAGAAACCATGGTCAAATAATAATAGAAATATGAAGCCCCAACCATATGCTCGACGCCTCAGCCCAACCTGGATGAGCGGTGTCAAAGGTTGCATCGTCTGTGGTGAGGGCCACAGAGCGAACACTAAGCATAGCAGGGAGGAAATAACCGCAGCAATAAACCGACTAAGATCAAAGCACACTCATGATTTATTGACTGTTGAATATCTTGCTGCGGTAGTACACATGACAATAAGTAGTGAAGACGACGATCCAAAGGACGATGATGCAAGATGGATTGAAGACGAATATTACGGAATCCAATCAGATATAGCATACATGACAAGAAAAACGTGGAAAAGTTAGAAATTTCATTAGAAAATAGCGCTTATGTTCACTGTAGAACTTACGAAAAGGATATGAGTTCCGCCCTGGTTGCCATGAACCAGAATATCAGAGGAGTTGATAACACCAACACCAACTTCAATGGAATAACGATCAACACACCCGCAAACTGCAAGTCGATGATGAACAAGTTCCAGTACTTAGTCTATTAAAAGGAATTCGGGAGGAAGATACCTATTCGACTAAAAGGAATAGGGGTCTGAGCAAGGTCATTGGTGAAGCTACTATTAAATTCTCTTCCAGAAGTTAAACTTCATCATCGATGTCGATTGTGCCATTATGGAGGATGAGTGCCCATCACTCTTTAGCAACAGAGACATGATCATAAACAGGCTTGAAATTAATTTTCAATGAGGATACCTCTATATTGGAAGCTTAAGGCAACCCCTTTCCCTAGAAAACTTTTCTATGTACACAGATGAAAAGCGAAGGACACCCCTACGCCCTATTTACGGAAGGGGACCTGCGAAGAATCTACCGAGGGTTTGGCCACCCTTCGGTCAAAGCCACACATGATTTTCTGAAGAAAGGTAGTAGCTCCGAACAAGAAAAAGGAATAACCAAAGAACTTGAGAAGATATCCGCAGATTGCTGTAATGCAATTGGCCGTCAAGTTTGCAGTTAGCACGAAAGTTTCTGATCTCAACACCCAAAGTGTACGCCACGTCACGTTTTGTCACGTTTTGTCGCACTCTTGGTCACTTTTTATGTCACGTTGTCACGTTTTCATGTTTTGCGTAGTTTGACCATTTGGACGACTGACCACGTGTCAGTCGACAGCTGTACACAGTATAGTACAGTATCTTATTGTACTCGGCGCGCTGTATGCACATCTCAACCGTCGCGTGACGGGAAAAGCTTACTTAAGAGATTCCTTTGACCCCAAAACCACTTTTACTTTAGTAGAGACAAGCACTCTTTGGTCTGAATCCGACTCCGAATTGCGCTTCGCTGACAACAACGAAGCCACTTCGGCTACGACAGCACTTCACCCTCGCGTGCGCGAGTCGATCAACTACGCCTTACAAGCGTCATCCTTGGTCCAACCTCATTCAAAGTCGTGTTCACCCTTCCCGCCTTACAAGCGTAGCAACGTACGACAATACCTGCCTTACCAAGATCCTGTCGACGACAGTAACTTCGACGACACCAACATTGCGGTGAGACGCCACCTCATTAACACTCAAACTCTCCTCCCCTTTCGGTGCAGTGCTTTGCCATTTACACAGGCTACTGCGGAACGAGGGACCGAACACCCTTAGTCCCGAACCCTTTCCTTCCCTTTCTTTGGGGAAGTGAATTGCACTACAACTGCGAGGTATGAAAAAGAAATGACACCACACCACGCCGCTTCAAGTTGACGATTGGCATAAACGACTTACGTTTCAATCATAGATTCATCGTTGATACGATGTTCATTGATGCAAGACCATTTATGCACCTGGTAGATGAAGCGACGAACTTTTCATCCGCATGTTACCTCAAGAACCAATTCGCGGCAGAAATATGGAAAGCCATCACAAGATTGTGGCTCATGACCTATATGGACCCACCAGACCACCTATCCGTTGCCCAAGGATCAAATTATATCGCCAAATAATTGAAGGCCAACTCAGAGGCGGCCGGTGTAAAGCTGGAGGAAGTCCCGATCGAAGCCCCAGGTTCAATCGATATCGTGGAACGGTATCACACACCCCTCCGCTGTGCATTTTCTAAAATAAGACAGACACTCGATCGCGGGGCAGCAACAGATGCAGAATGTCTAAGCATGGCAGTATATGCGTATAACGCTACCATGGGTCCCGAGGGCTCGTGCTCAATGTTGATGGTGTTCCCAGCACGCCTCAGATCTGCGAGAACCACTCCATCCCCATTTAATTACAACGACAGCGAGCCATGGAAGAAGCGAAGAAGGCAGTAGAGAAGGAGCAGGCCAAGAGAAGAATTTCATTTTCATTAAGACATCCCGGCGGCCCCAAAGCCATGGAAATAACATCAAGGTTGAGAGATCTACTTTCCAGATCCCCGCTTCTCATATTCCGCACAACAACTAAACGTTGGTAAGGACCATTTAAATTCATCTCTATTGATAGAGAAACAGTGATAGTGCAGCTGAAGCGAGGCTGACGAATCTTTGGATCAACATGTGTGAAGCCCTGGGTAAAATCAAACTTAGGATCGCCAACGAAATCTTGTCAGGAAAATGTAGCAGACATAAATGACAATGAAGGGACCAACATTGCTGAAAACGAGGGTTACCAGGATGAAAACTTGGGGAACAGAGAAGGAAAGGTAAAGGTCAAGAAAGGATCAAGAGGAGAGAAGGAGTCTGTCCAGTCGGGAAAAGACGAATTGGATGGCCTCATATGGGATGGTACATTTAAATCATTACATGAATCAGAGACGAAGGGGAAACAAATCTTCGATTCGCGATTTATAGATGAGTTGAAGAAATTTGGTGACAGATTGAAACGGAAAAGTAGGTTAGTGGCGCAAAACTACGCTAACGATGACGCAACATGTCCAGCAACAAAAGCACCGACTGTACAAAGGTTTAACAACGTAAAGCACTCTCTTTAGGTGCATCGATACCATCCACGACTATTTATACCAGGGAAATTACCCAGGCGTACATCCAATCTCATACTTAATTAGGAAGAACAGTTTACATCAGAGCACCCCTGGAATCAAATTACCACCAGACTATGTGCTCCAAGTAATAAAGCCATTGTATGGAATTCCAGATTCAGGCCTCCATTGGTACCTGACTTATTTGACTCACCGAACCCTTACGAATGACGAGAGAACGCGCAGACCCATGTGTGTTAATATGGAGGAACGGGGAGGAATTGGACGGGCTGATATTGCTACAAGTTGATGGATCCCTTGGTTTCGGGACAGAATCATTCTTAAAAGAAGAGGAGAGTGCATCAAGATCATTCCGTTGCAAGTCACGGACAGAAATATCTTCCCAAACAACCTCTTTCGATGGTATTATGATCGGCAAACATATGCACCAAGGACTCGAGATAAACCAGACAGATAAAGTAGAACAGCTCACTATACTAAAGACCCAGGACGAGTTCACAATCCAAAGAGCACTGGCACAATAATTAGGGGTGAACGTAAGACCCCACATTTGTGCATCAGTCCAACTCATAGCTCCAGGGACCAAGCGGACTTCAGATGATGAATTTAAATCATTATGAAATACCATCAAGTTCCTCCCTGAGCCAAAGAAAAAGGGCTTACATACGTACCACTGGATCTAAAATCTACTAGACTTGTGTTGCTAACGGATGCCTCTTTCGCAGACTCCGAAGGTTTGAAGACCCAATTAGGTTATATTATACTGATGGTGGACATAAACGACAACTGCAACGTCTTACACTATGGCAGAAATAAGTGTAAACTTATTTCACGTTCCGTCATGGCTGCCGAGATACAAGCCATGGTATTAGGTTTTGATTACGCCCTCCTCGCGAAGGATCTGGTTGAAGAAATATTGAAAAGGAAGATGAAGATCGAAGCAATGATTGACAGCGCCACCATCTTCAATGTCGTTGTTAAAGATGGATCGACCACCGAAAGACGATTGCAAATCACCATTCTCACGTTGCTCCAAAGTTACGACTTGGGCGAATTAGAGAAAATTCCGTGGATACCCTTAGTCGACAACTCCATGAAATCATTAACTAAACTCGTGTTGACCACGACATCCCCCCTCTTCAAAATAATGCAAACCAATAAGTTCCCGCTCAAGCCTCAAGGATGGGCAATTTCGCACGAAAGCGCAGATCCTGGAGTGTCGAAGTAAATTGATAGCCACGATTCGTGCGAAGAGAGCGGGACAGGAAGAGATTGGTAGAGCAGAGATGGTGGCGGCACGAGGCAAAGGTGTGAGGGTGAGGGTATGGGAGATAAGTGATGCATGGACAGAAAGAGCCAGTAAAAGGAAGGGTCAGTAAGGGGAGGTTGTTAACAGGTTAGTGAAAGCGGAAATGAAGACATGAAGGTACATGACAGAAGGTGGAAGAAAGAGAACATGATGGCAGGTGATCAGGGATGCTTAATTGTTCAAGGATGGTGACAGGATTGTCATTGTCCAAGGGTGACGAAGTATTGGGATTTTCTAAGACAAGAGTAGGTTTGAAATTATCAAAAGTTTTGGGATCGTTCAAGGATCATTGCAGGATGTGATGCTAGACGTACGGGGATTGTTCAAGGTATTGGGATTGTCTAGGGATGAGATGAGAGGAGCTGATGATTGGCATAAAAGCCAGCATCTTGGCTACGATAAAGAAAGAGGGATATGGTGACGACTACACCCGGGATGAAGGAAAAGTCGCTCAAGTGACGTATGTGTAGGAGAGTAAGGAGTGAGAAGGAATGAGAAGAAATCCAAAAGACGATGGGTAGTGAAAGACACAGTGGGAGTAACTGTAAGAAGTAATAGGTCAAAAATCAAATTGAATACACGGGGGTACAGCACACAATTTGAATGCTACACTCCACTAAATGACCACACGAGCGTAGTTCAGTATACACACGAGGCGGGAAATGGTACTGTATTCAAGGACGATACTGTAAGTCAAGAAACGGTACTGTAGTCAAGAATTGGTTCAATGTTGCCTAAAACGTGTTTACGAAATGGAAGAAAACTATTAATAGTTACCTTTATTATTTACAATAGAACCCTCATAGACGCGGAGTCGAAAACGTTAGAGAATTCTCACTATTAGTCCAACTAATAGAGAATTACTTCACACGTGTATATCGACAATGCACAATTAGAGGGATTAGAAACGAATTAGAATTCTCACTAGTTCTTGCACACGTGTCAAAGAAATGGGAAACGAATTCGACTTCATTTGCTGCTATACATACTAAGCTTGAAAGCCTAGTCTGGAAAACAATAAAGAGGTAGACATATTGAAAACAAACAGAACCCAACTTGCGATCGATTACGACGAGAGGTAATATCAACCAGGAAGGAGACATCGAACAACTAACGCCTCAGGCCATTTAACAATCGACGATCAGCGCAAAGATAATCTCTACGCAATTTCTGCGTGCCCGATTGTCGGTCGATTGCGAAGTAGAATCGACGAAGCCACCCTACCGTGTATTCGACCATACGTTCCCACAAAAGATACTTAACTGTATCAGGGATATTGGACACAAGCCGCGCCTCTCCGAGCAACGAAGAAACAGACCTCTTGACTAACTATAATAAAGGATTCCTACACGTGTTTAGAAAAGATAGACATTAATGAAAATCCAGACACCCCAGCTTTAAGCAACAAAATCTCATCGAAAGATAGATAGATTCATGCGGAGATGTTGATTCACAGCGGAGGAAGGAAACTGAATCCACAAACACCTCAGGTTGGCCAATCACCAACGCTCAGTGTAAAATTAATCCCCACGCGCACAACGCGTGCTCGATTCCTGTCAACTGCGAGTAGAGCTGACGAAGACACAACTGTGCCTTCGACCTAGAAATCCACGAAAGAACTTAATTGTATTAGGATACTAAGGTCACCCCGCACATCCACGGACTGCGGACATTTATGCAATTATCGAATTAAGTAACATTTCTAACAAAACTAATTCTTTATTTACTCATTGACATTATTACGTACTAGATAAACCTTCAGCTAAGCGGACTAATTCATCAGTTATAACTCCTTCGCCGGCGAGGGAATGAGACTATGAAAACGCTGAAAGGCAACTTTGGTACTATGGATACTTATAGAGTAGATCGGAAACCAGGAAGACATAGTAAACCTTATCCAAATATTTCTGATGACCCTGATCCATTACATGACGCATCTATTATTCAAGAGCAAGAAGATTATGAGAGACAGCTTATTAAATACAGAGAAGAGATGATGGAATTATTTATAGAATATGACGATATTACAGGTGAATCGTTATGGATAGATTTCATGACTGCGTTTAGGCCGAGTACAATAGATACTTGGGACCGTTCACCACTTCATAAGTGGACTGAGATTTTGATCTACAGAGGAGTACACGTAGAAATAGGGGGAAGAATAAATATGAAACACGCCCTCATAGATCTATTGTACAGAGAAGATCACGTGAGTGCCCTACACGTGTCAAGGTATTATCTTGATGGTGATATCATAGGTGAAAAGGAAAAACGTTATGCCGCGAACGATGAAATTTATGCTGTTGAAGGGAGTAAAAACTATTTACAAGAAAATATAGAACTTGACGAACTTTATGCCATTAAAAAATACGAAACAGAAAACTTTGCAGATTATGAGAGCGCTTTTAATATGGATGATGACGCAGAAAATATGTCGAAAAAGGCGGATGAGGAATATAGAATTGATAAAAAAATTCCAATTCGACGAGGCTATTGGTAATTTGAAACGACACAAGTTGTGGATTTCAGGTAATATATCTGCTAGTTTTGGAGTTTTGAAGAAAATTATAAAGCATTGCAATGAGTTTCAAGATAAAAGGCGATGTAAAATGAGGCATAGTAAGAGCCGGAAAGGAGAGCCTCCTAATACTGCCAGTGAAACAAAATGTAGGCCTCCTAATGGTGACAATAAGCTTGTAATTGCGAATTATGATATAGTTAGGAAACTTCCCAAAGACAATAACAGCAAATCATCCGGTAAGGCTGAACTATATAACCGGCAAATCATACCTTCTCGCGAGTAATTCGCGAACCACAAAAACAACATAAGGTATAAACTTATGGTAGGACACCTACTACATGATCGCCGACAACATGGCGACCAAGGAAAACGCTTGCAATACTTTCACATCTCTCGATGGAAGAACAAACATACGACAGTCCACGACTGGCCGACAACCTATAACTACTCCCATTCATTTGTGCTTTACTAGAGAACACAATAATGTGCAACTAAACTGAAACGGCAAACCCGGCGGTTCCCAACATGACACATCCAGATCACATCCAAACGTGATGGACCGTTCTTAACGTCATTTCCTGTATAAAAGGGTTCATAACAACAAACCCATCAACAGGGGACAGAAAACATTTAAACTCGACATTCCGAGACGACTCCTTCCACAACCCGTTTCACGATGGCAGGACTCAATACAGGACATGGAACACACATCCAACCAACACATCCTGGCCGCAGGTTAAACCTGGCGTTTCTGGTCTTTATTACCAAACCCGCCCCAAACACGATACTCGTGGCCGACATACCCTACCTCACAAAAAAAGCAAAAAAACAAAAAACGGTACACCCACTCAAACCGAGGAATATAAAGCAATAGCAAAACAAACAACCCTCATTGTAGTTGGAAGCTGGCGTCAGCACGCTTAAAACAACTTGCAGCATATACAAGTGCACTGGTACTCCAGATGCCAAGACTCAACTACTCAATTCAACACCGCCCGCCCACGCTACAGAACCGACTTACGTCGCGAACGAACTACAAACCACATAAGCAGTGGGACGTAAATCACGCCTCAAATGCGACAGTAAAATCAATAACAGACATTTAACTGGTAACGAATCAAAAGCAACAAAAACGAATCAATACTCCACAATAGAGGATTTTAAGTAGCTTTCGCGACATACCATCGCGGACAGACAATGAATCTGTCATAGGACCTAAGAGAGACGGCCGCGGATGTGCCTGCGTAATTTAACCCAACTTCCGGTAAGGTAGCGGTCATCGACTCGAACCTCACGGAGGAATTGCCGAACCACATCCGCGTCGGCCGCGCCAGGCACCGCACCAGCTGACGAACCAACCCTAGCGGGGACAGACGAACCAACTGCGCCATAAGAAGGCACGACTTCTCGCGGGACATAATGACGCGTCCCGGGTTGCCCACCGTATGTGTACACGGAAGGCTCAACCTCGTCTATCGTGGCGTCATCATTCTCCTAACCAGCCGCGCCACCAGCCTGGCTGCGATCACCATCATCACCACTCATATCCTGGTTACGACGAGTAGACGCACCAACCCATCTGCTTGGAAACGCATCAAAATTAAAACCGACAGGGTGACCTTCGGTAATCGGCGCACGCTCACGAGCAGAAAGTCTCTTCGCATCCGCCTCTTCGATTACTCGACGAGCGTATGGATCGTAATACACCCAGTTCGCACCAGACCCAACTCGACCGGGTGAATGATCTTCCTTCTTTCTCCACGTGCACGCCATGTGGACGGAAGTTTACCAAAATTCGTGTGCTCGAACACACGTAAGAGACTCAAATACTCGTCAACGTTTTCCCAATTACCAAGAATCGGTACCAGGTTTAATTCATGACTAAACTCAATCTTGTGAGGAGAAACGGCCCAAATCCGGTATTTGGCATACACTTCCTGCAGCAGGAAGGCCGCTGTCTTCGCCTCCATTTCGGTGTATACTACAACCCAACAATCCCTGTCAGGATCATTGTGCATCTCAGACCAGACGTAAGAAAAACAAGAAGGAAGCTCCACAAGACAAACCCTGGGGACTTCGACACGACTCCCATTTTTGGGAAGCTTAATACAACCGTCGCTACGCGAGTTGGGGCGAAGATGATGATGCGTCATGCACTGATAGGGCACGGCCAAACCATACGTCGAACGGAATCGACGCTCGTCTCTCACCTGGACCCGAAAGTAAGTTGAATCTTTGCGCAAATACCGGAACTCAGCCTTAATGGTCGGTTTCGTAAACAACATCGCCTCATTTGAAACCATGAGTTGTCCTCTCCAGAATTCCAGCATTTCAGCTGTAACACCGTCAATATTATTGACGATATCGATCTCCCATGAGTACGGTATAAGAATTGATCTGCACGGATAGTATCCGGAAGTGGGATGAAAGTCAAAAACGATTCAAACCGGCATACGCAGCTTTGGCAAAATCCGAACGAACCCCCGAAATGGTTCGGCCGCTACCGATACAAAGATCGTTATCGTAACAGCAAAACTGGCGTCGCCAGGATTCGGTACCCATTTCAGTTAACGGCATACCGCCGGGAGGAAATTGTTATGCCAATCACGTGGAATTATCGAATCGTCCAAAACAGCCGCCTTGTCAAACCAGGGTGCAACCCCGCACAGCATGGAATCTTCAAATGGACCAGCGTCATCATACGCGATTAGTGCTGGGTAAGTCTTATTCGCAACATCTAAAAAGCTGACTTGTCTTCTCGTATCGTTTTTAGTATTATCCGCTTCAACACCCATAACGGGGATAGGTGGTACTGCTACCTCCGTAGCAGCAGAAGCGCGAGCTGGCATCCCACGAGTGGAAACTGGGGGCATACCCTCCCGCGTTATCGCGTCAGTGGCAGCAATTGTCAATGAAGATGCACTATCTCCACTTGCAGCCGCCGGAGTTGATGGCGAAGATGCTTCTTTGGTGGGTGATAAGTTAACTGACTCTTTTGATGCAGACGATTCCATTTGTCCTGTATCAGGCAGAGGGGATGCGACACCGTCATTCATGACGTAATTTATAAACCAACAAACGGATTAATTCCGGAGTTTACCGGACGCCAAGCCGGAGAAGAAAATGAAGGAACAAACGGCTGACCAGCTGGGTGGGATCCGAATTGGACAATTCCATTATCACAAGTGAACGTGGAGTGGCTCGCACAGGATGTTCGGTCCTTTAAGAGGGGGTGGTGTAGTGCCATTGGCCTTCAAGATCGTTGTGGGCACGAGTGTTTCTAATCTCAATTCCCAAGGAGAGTACCGCGTCACGTTTCGTCATGTTTCGTCACGTTTCGTCACACCCTCGGTCACGTTTTATGTTACGCTGTCACGTTCTCACGTTTTGCGTAGTTTGACCGTTTGAACTACTGACCACGTGTCAGCCGACAACTGTACACCGTGTATTACAGTATCTTAATATACTCGGCGCGCTGTATGCACAACTCAACCGTCGCATGACGGGCAACGCTTACTTAAGAGGCCTTTTGGGACCCAAAACGACTTTTACTTTAATAAAGATAAGCATCCTTGAGACTCAATCTTCCCCCGCAACTAGCTTTTCGCCTCCATACGAACCCGTTTCGGCTATGATAGACTGAACTTCTCCTTTGCGAGAGTCGCCCGGCTGCGCCTTACAAGTGTCATCCCCGACCCGACTCACCAATCGTCGCTTCTAACCGCTCCTTACAAACGCCACCATTAGACCGACTCTCTCAAGTCATGTTGATCTCCATCGCTTTACAAGCGTACGTTCTGATTCGACACGGACTCGTCCGACCATCTTATACGTCTACACGCCAACCTCCTGTCGTTGAACAATTACCTCAAGACATTAGATATTTGGCGGGAATCCACCTACAGTTAACCAAACCCTACCTCATTTCTGTGGACTAGACCAAAATTCATTGCCCCTGATGACATAAATCTTTTTGGTATATTCCGCAACAGTAACGAAGGATCATATTTCAATCAGAAGGAAATAACTTTGGTACGTATAAATCTAGACAAGCAACTGGTCTCTGAAGCCAAACGCATTATTATTGTTGGTGCCGAAAATATCAGTATGAAACTGGTAGACCACCAGACATTGAAGGAAGCAACTGTAGAGAGACAATAAAAGGTCATAATTCGAGCCTCTTTAATAATTCAGATCATTTATCTGGCTATCAATATGAAATCTCATGCCAATCTAGAAATAGAAAACCATCCTGTCCACAAG
This sequence comes from Odonthalia washingtoniensis, assembly GCA_032358235.1. NCBI lineage: Eukaryota > Rhodophyta > Florideophyceae > Ceramiales > Rhodomelaceae > Odonthalia > Odonthalia washingtoniensis. Next base: position 14,648 of record JAULBU010083678.1, on the reverse strand, counting down.
CATGGAGTAAACCACACGACCGTGCAATTAACTTAACGCACACCGAATTTAAAAACAGAGCTTTTTGTCATGGTAATCACCCCTATGGATATAATATTTACAACGACAATTGTGAAACTATATCTTGGCCAGACAATGTTGAACGGACAAAATTGCAGACGGGAACTGAACCTAAAACAAGAGGACAATTGACAAGAACCGAACATATACTTGACATAATATATATTACGGACGACCAATTACCATACTCGTCATCAACCTTCAACTTCATCCGTCATCAACATCAACTTCACCCGTCAACAACCTCAACTTCATCTGTCATGAACCGTCAACATAATTAACCTCACACCGCTCTTATCCTCTCTTTATTATCTTTGCCCTCTCTCCCCATTCTCACCACGCTATCTCAACCTCACACTGTTTTCTCCTCCTTCCTAGTTCCCGTCACATGAACTCATTATATCGATTTTACAAAGTCAAATCTACAACTGCAACCAGTTTCTAGAAGACTCCCTTGAGTTCGTCTCGCGCGGTGGTGGGATGTATATTTCACAATCGAATCCCTTCGCCTGTAGAAACGCGGATTTGGCGTCCATTTGATCAATGTCCCACAACTTCTAATTCGCAATGGAGAGAAGCAGCGGGGACACTTCGAAGCCGACCCATGTCTCATCTATGTACCAATAGTCCTTACCGCGGCCGCGGTGTCCCCATGGCACGATACGGACTTTCTCCGAACCATCCGACTTTCGTCTGTATACGGCATGATATTTGATGATGTTCGCACTGAGGGTAACTCAACTTTCTTGGACGACTGTATACGCGCCTTTCTTTCCCTAGGTGCGGGACTCAGCCGCAAATAAGCGGTGTCGTTCTTCGTCAGTCAGCGATGAGGAAACAGAGACGTCCATTACGCGGTCCTGTTAGTCTTGCATCGTCACGTTATGAGTAGCGTCGTTGGTTGTATCGGTCGTGTCTGATGATTGGGTGTCTGGGGTTCTTGACCGCAGACGGCTGAGGTTTTTCAGGACCTCATTTCTTTCATCTTCCTGAAGTGTTCGCACCTCAACTTTCCGAAAGTGACTTGTGCCTTGACCAATATGGTCTCTATCGGTGTCCATGTACAATCCAGGAGCGCGGTTGTGTACTTGATAACCTTATTCACCTCCGCAGTTGTATCCACGATGGCGGGATCACCATCCAGGTCAATAGAATTGTCGTCATCTAATCTTCCATTGGTGCCGTATTTCCAGTTTGGGAGCATGTAGAGGAAGCGGGCGTATTGGTGCCACGTGTTATCAGCCGCTTTGAATTCATCATGAATGCATGGTGCCGCACATATTTAGACGACCGTTTTGGACCACCTCACAGTAATGCGGTAACAGCTTCGTCACGCGAGCCGGTGCAAGCCATCCTGACCCACCACGTCATATGGATACAGTGTTTCCGACACTAATGTCGTCAGTTTTGTATACGGGAGTGCGCAAAATCTTGTTGATGCGCCGGCGCACCACTTATGCTGCGTGATCCTTGATGTTTGTTGATGAGTTGCCCTTGATATCTCACGGGGATGGCGTCTATAAAGCAGCTAGAAGGCAGATGCACCCTTCTATCCAAGGAGATTTTCTTCCCCTATAGTTCTTAAGTACAGATAATCTAGCTCGTGGAGCGTTGGTCACAAATCCTGAGTCGTGTAAAGAACTAGTGTAGTGTACTATTCGCATTTCTGATCAGTCCATTATCTTTGTGGTCGTTTACCGCGACGAGAATCAATTTTGTACCCGTCTTGTCACAGAACGCTTTAAAAGACGCGTTGTTCTACGCCCTGTCGCACCGTATGGTCTGTGGATAACCATGGTGGAGATTTTGTAGACGTCGGAATGGTGCAATTTGATGACCATATCTCTTCGTGCGAGGTATGCAGCATCTAATCATGAGGTGCACTGGGTCACTATCTGCAGATAGTGCTTACCATCCAAATACACCACGTGGATTCTGACGTTCGACTGCGGCTCTGTGATTGGTGGACGTGGTGCCACCTTCGCGTGTCGTTCTGGATAGAAGGCGGCTCTTCAGGGGTATTCCATTATTACTCCTTCCATTGTCTGTGTCATGTTATCGCCCCACATCTTGGCCGTGCGGATGTACACCTTCAGCGCTGTGGCGCTGGTGTGTCTCAGTTTAATGTGCCTCTTCTTGATATTGCTCCTCGTGAGCATCGGCTTGTCACCTGATGTGTTTTCGTTCGAGACTGGTGTGCGTGTATCTGATGATGGTGTAGCGGTAGTACTATGTATTTCCGTAGTTCTATGCGTCGCTGCAGCGATATTCCCGTTCTCGCAGATCTGGTGACTCAACATTCCTCCGTGCCGTTGTACCATCTACCACGTTTCGTGTGTCCGTTATGAACGGTGGGACGTACTGCGACTTTCCACTGTCCTGACATTCATCCTTCGGACATTTACCCAAGGCAGGATGTATACCCAATTGTGGTTCACGATGTAGTCGGTGTACGCCTCCTCTTGAGAAGCGGCATGGTGATGCGAGTGTTGGGATCTCTGCATCTTCTGTGGTGGGAATAACCCTGCTTTCCCATCGCACTGTGCGCGTGTTTTTAGTCCTTTTTTATTGTCTGAGTGTACATGGAGCTCCTCTCTTTGGAACGGTTGGAAATATAGTACAAATTAGTTGCGGTGCCGTCACATGCTCTACTGTAGTATCGCGACCGGCCTCTGCTTGGCTGACTACCCGCGACTCGCTTCTTTCTTCGCCATTTGGCATCACTGTCTTCGCCTCGAACGGGAGGTACACGTGGTTACTGTCACGATCTAGGCGCAAGATACAATACGTTCCAGCTAAAGAAAGGGATTGCATCATGTACTTGAGATTGATAATTGCTACCATAGACGTCACTGACATAAGGCCGAGAAGTAACGGGAGATCACCCTCGATCACGTGAAAGTAAAAGTTGAATTCCATCAGGTTGGCCGGTCCTGTTTTATCGTTTTTGAACGAGAACGGCATCACGACTCCAAACAGCGACGGTTGTTTTTCACGATAGTTGCTGAACCTGTGGCTCGGATGACGAGGTGCAGCGTCTTCCACACGATTTATTTCTAAGACGGACAGTGCTAGGTCGAAGGCATCCTTCCCACGTCACTCCTAAATGCGCCTTAGTCGATTACGACGCGTTGTGAATTGCTCGTAGCCGATGTCTTGAACGTGAAAAACGTCAGTCTTCTGCGAGATCCGTCGGGCTGCTGCCAATTGTCCCGATTTTTGTTCCGATTCGAGTTTTTCCTTCCTTCCAATATTTGGCAAGTAATGCTTACATTGTAAGTAACTCGATTCTTCGGGAGTATGGTATACAGTGAAAATTGATTGAATCTGGGTAGTATCGTAGTTGTTGATTGATTAATTTGTTTTTGTTTGTAATGATTTTTTTTGTTTACACTAGTGAACTCCACAGTGAGACGTAGCTAGCAGTCTATTTAGGCATAAATACCGCAACAAAATGTTGTGTATCTACAATAATAATAAAAAAACAAGTTTGACAACAGTCGTCTGATGGTAGGTACGTAGTAAATAGTCTACAACCAGTGCATAGTTGGAGAGATTTGATGACCGATCGGTTGAGCCGTGTGCGCCTGTTTCGAAACGTGGTTGTAGATTACCCCGTGGAGAACCACGAAGGAAACTCTGGAAGAGCCACATGGTGGCCCCTTTGTGGGCGCAGATTGAGTCGCATGCCGCGCGGAATTGGTTGAGATGGCAGAATGCGGATTGGGTCTGTACCATCAAAATTATGGGTCGTCAGCTGGATCTCCATACGATGAGTATGGATATACATCTTTTTTTCAACCTGTTAATCGTATAAAGGCGAGCGAAGAATGAACAGATATGAACGGAAGTCGAGCGCGGTTGCAAATATTGTGCCAACCGGTCGGATGATGTCCATTTTGGAGATGTTGAGATCAGTTGCGTCTACGGAGTAGTTGTAAACGTTTGGAGATTGTACAGCGGTAGCGAGAGGAAAAGGGTGTCCAAGTGAATCGTAGGCTCCGTAAGACGGCGTAGGTTGAGTAGGGTTCGTAGGGAGTGGTTCGGGTAGTGGCCGTGCGTCGGCAGTGTACGGCTGCCGTGGTGGTTGTAGTGGTGTTAGATCTACGTATAGCACTGGTTCGGGTGATTTATTGGTCTGTTTCCGTGTTTTATTGAGCAATATGTGCTTGATATACCCGATGGTCCTCGTCAAGACTGAAGGTTGGCGAGAAATGGAGTTGCATACGTGGTCCACCATACCGTCAGTTAAATCCAAATGGGTGCGAAGCGTTTTGGTGATGGTCGACACCACGACGAGAAGCGTCTTGTTCTCGTAGCGCGCTGCTTTCAGGTTCTCGTACATGTCGCTGAATGTATCCTGCACTGTCGCCAGATGGGCGTTGATGGAGGATTCGATTATGGAATCGGTACGCTGTGCGGTAAAATCCGTCCATTCGTTACATTTGATAGAATTTTCCAGGTTGCTAATGCTTTCCAATTCGGAACGGCTGTATGTTTTTAAGTCGACCGGGGAAGTTCCTTTTTTTTACAGGCTCCGGTCGAAGGTCAGAATGCAGGGCATCCTTGTAGATCATTGCCGGGGGTAGAAATGAAGAGGCATACTCTCGGAGTTGAGCGAGGGGGCACCATTTACGGATAGTATGATTGGAAAATCCGTTAACGGTTCTTGCGTCTTGTCAGATCTTGCAAGTGTGAGAGCATTGTTTTCGTTGCGGTCGCTGTAAACGGCACAATGACGGGAGTTCAGGCGATGTTGTGTGGTTCAGACTGAGTTCGTTCCGGATTCGGTGATCTAATTCTGGAAGGATGAATGTTGACGTTCGCCTTTGTAGCTGGGTCTTCAATGATGTCAAAGGTTGAAGCGAACACTCCCGTGTCGGTGGAAGAATACGAGTCGCGGTGCGGTATTTCCGTTTCGTCTCGTGGAACAGACGTATGTCGAGATGAAGGTGCGCTACTATTAGGAGTTGCTACTGAGGCAACTGCCCCGGTGATACGAATTAGTTCATCGCCCTGGGATTTGTAGTACACCGCCTGTAGCGGATTGGGGTGGTACCGGTCGATGGAACAGGAACTGGCAGAGGCTTAGGGATTGGATTCCTTCACGACGGTGAACTGTAAACACCTTCTTGAAAGCGAGAGTGTAAGGTTAGACCATCCCGTGCTTTGACGCGATCATTGGGGCCCTTTCGGAGGCGCGCACGTGGGGGAGCACTGATAAATCGTCCTAGTCCCGTCCGTTTTGCGGATTCATCTGGTAGTTGGTTTGCTAGAGTTGATATCAGTTGAGGCGAAGGTTAGGGGTCGAGTTCTCACTACAGGAAAGATGCCCGTCTCGTTGGCGCCCAGTTGGCGCCTGCGAGACTTCTTTTATTGTCTAAAACTGGTCGTGCTTAGAGACCTGTAGGTTCATGCCGACAAGTGTATGAGCACTACAAGTTGTGCGGGGACAAGAAAAAAGGAAAACACGTGTAAAAAGGGAAAATTGGGCAAAGACTGGTGGCTCGTACAATAGGAGAGGCAGAGCGATAGCGCATACAATTGGTGTGGGTAGCCTATCAGTACCCACTTCCAGGGCGTACTACACCACTTCCTCCCACTAATGTTGGTGGGATGAGCTCGGCTGTCGTCGTTTGCTTTCGAGACGACTAAAAAGTTATTCAGCAACCTTTTCTTTCTCCTGCCCTAATTTCGAACCTACTATCCAATACCTTCAACCGACTATGGTCGATCCAACTGCGAACAGGGGCGGGGTATCCAGTGGTGATCCCATGACCTTCTCGCGCGGAGGTGCGCAGTGAGGTTGAGCGTGCGAAAGCTCTTAAAACACGTGGTGAGGCGTATGGTGTTGAGGGGGTTCGACCCCTCCAGTGGGCCGGGGAATAGTATGGTGTCAGCCTGCACCGACGAAAGCGGACCGTCAGTGGTCGTGGTGGTCCGTCCCGTGCGTGGCGAGAGCAGTGAGAGGCGCCATGTTTTAGGCAACGTCGTAACGTACGCGGAGTGGGTACGTCTCCGCGTACTTCTCGCGGACGTTGTGGGGAATCATCTGGATCTTTCCGCCGCGCTGTGATATTTTCAACCAAAGTCCCATGTTTCCACCAACGAGCTGATGGAGCAATTGACACCTGGTGAATCGCGGGGCTGACGTGAGCTCCCAGTGCCACGAGGCGCACGAGCGCGATCCGGGAGGGGTTGTTGCAACGGTTCCTGCGTTGAGAGAAGCCCGTGCGGAGCGGCGTATCTATTACCTACTGATCATGGTAGAATGCCTCCATGCCTAGAACTCCTGGCTCTTGACGCAGAATAGCTGCCTTCAGACTGATTTTTTGTCTCTCTCTCAGGTTCATCCCCTGCTCTTTGCGTGGCTGAGGACGATCAAAGTTACCGTCCCTGGTATCGCCCCCGTGGCGTTCGCGATTATCGCGGGGACGCCGGGACGAGCTACTACCTGGAAGACGAGGAGTGTCTGCGTGGTGGTAGTCACGACGCGGCGGTTGGACGCGGTGGGGGGTTACCACAGCGGGTGCGACACCGCTCCGCAGTTGCACAGCGGGTACGATGACAGAGGCGGTGCAATTTGTTATAACTATCTTCAGGACGATTGCTGCGAGTTTCCCCCTCCAAGCTGGGAAGGAACGCCCCGACGCTCCGCATGAGGGCGCTCACCTTAACCCCTAATAAAGCATGTATTTATTTATTCTACTCCCCGTTCGCCTTGCCCCTCGTCGCCCGGCGTTCGCCAATTCTTAATATTTTTATTTTTGTCGGACGTAGGACGTAGAAGCGTCGGGTTCGCCAAGGGGAAGGAGACAGGGAAGAAGACAGGGGAAGCGGACGGCCGCGACGTCTGCAATGTAATTCAGCCTGGTTGCCACAGAGGCTGCCATAGGAAGGAGGCGTGACGTCCACTGGTTGAGGGAGGAGGCGGACGGAAAGTCCGCAGAGAATGTGGAGGAGGCCGTCGCGGCCACTTGAGAAGGAGGGAGGTGGACGGGAGGTTAGCCAATACATGTGTAGGCGACCGTCGCGGCCATTTGAGAGTAAGGCAGGCGAACGAGAGGTTCGTCCGCACGTGGTGGGAGCGAACCATGGCCGAGGTTTTTGTTGTTGTCCGCGGGGCTTGTGGTACGGGGCGGTTCCAACGTTGTTCGAGAAATTTAGGGTGCTGTGTGATGACGACGCCGTCGCACTAGCGGCCCAGTGCCGCGTAGTCGCCCTCCAGACGCAGGTACCACTGCTCGAAGTGGAGGCGCAGTTGCGTGTAGTTCGGCATTTTGCTGACTCGGAGGGGCACGTAGTATCGCCGCTTGCACGTGGCGTGTCGTCCAGTGCGGCGCCCAGCTTGTTCGCTCGCATCAGTGTTGCGGATGACGCCTCCGCCGCGTGCGCCCCCACCCCTTTGTGTGCTTGCGCCGTGTGCGACGCAATCAGTGACACTTTTTTGTGCGTCACAAGGCCAACGTGTCCGTCGCTGTTGGCGTGACGGGAGGTCCGCCAGTAGTTTTTAGGCAGGTGGCCGCTGCGGGGTGGCACAGGCGAACGGGAGGTTCGCCCGTGTATTGGTCAGCGGACGGGGAGGGATGGTTGGAATGTTGATGATGGCGTCGGCCGTCACGGCCACCCGAGGATGACGAAGTTTAGGAAGGCGGCTGTCGTGCACGCTGGGGGTGGGACTAAATTATTCCAATCCGACTCGTCGTATTTTCCATGGTTATTATTAAAATTAACTAATACATTAGCCCTACCATCTTCATTATAAATATTCAAATCGTTGTCAAAATGTTGATCCGTATCTAAATCATATATCATTTTCTGTATAAATCACAAACCATCATTACTAATTATAATTACATACGTATACATAGTATGTATACTATTATACGATTTATGAATATCAAAATTGTCGTCCCTCTTCCTACAATTACTGAAAATAGCTAAACCATTATTCTTATCGCCTTCATTATGTAAATTCAAGTGTTCTATTTTAATAAGGGAAGCATCTAGTTCATTTATCAGCAATCCCACATCTTCCTTCAATGTATTATCCGATCTATCAATTTCTTCAGGCGGTCTGACTCTTTTCACTTCTTCAGGGTTTCCTATGACACTCGAGCTGGTGAGGGGCATTGCCAGTTCTATTGCAAGTCGAAGGTGAAGTTTCTCCGGTAGATTTTGTGACGGCTGATTGTATTTGTGCGAAGGTAGTTGAGGGTGAATCTTTAATTGTTGTAATAATCTTATTGCGTTTTGATGTCTCTGTTGTTGGTGATGATTATTGTGAGTTCGTTTTTCATCTGCTTTGACTTTATGATTGACTGTGGGGGCGGTGATGCCATGTTCAGTATTTCGTTTTTGTTAGTATTGCTATGATATGGAATGGGTATCAATTTAAATATCATGGTCATTTGATGAGAATGATTGGTTATGTTCTCCTTAATTTCGGATTCAGCTTCATCAAAATCCAAATCATCAATTTAATTGATCCCATCATTAATTTTATCATCATAAATTACCTGAGTGTCTTTATCATGGTTATCATCATTCCAATTTTTCATTACATCATATTTTCTATCTTTATTTTCTTCAAAGTGAACTTCACCAGATTCACAGGTATCAAAAGTATCATATAGGGTCCATTGATTTGTCATCGGTTCCCACTCATCAAATTTCTCATCAGAAAACTCATTATCAAGCTTCCCATAATTATTAATATTTAATTCATCGGTCTCATTAATAGCCAGGCCATTGGCTTCACAATCGGCATTATTCACTTCATAATTACCATCAGAATTGGTTCTGCCTTCTCCAATCATGTATTCAGCAACGTCAGAATTATCTTTATCAGCATTATGATCAGTTCAACTAGTGAGAGCGAAAGTTTCACTCTCACTATCTGTATTACCGTTTATGTCTTGAAATCCATCCTCATCTAAATCATGTTTATGATTCTCAACTTGAAACTCATCAAAATTTTCCTCCTCTAATGCATCTTTGTGAAACACATATTTCTAGATCATTTGTTCATTATTATCAATGGTGTATTCACCATTTTTAATGATGAATCCATCATCTGCATTCTTGCATTCACAATCATCAATATATTTGTCGTCATCATCATTAAATTTTGAATCAACATTCAAGTCATCAATTATATTAGCATCATCAGCAGTATCGTCTTCATAAATGTTGTATTCATCATCGCCAAGATCCGTCTTGTTGGCTGAATTATCCATTCTTACCGTTTGGCGTGCTTTCGCTGCTGAATATGTGATACCATGGCAGGTATATGCGATTCTCTGTTTAGCTTCGATGATTTAGTTCGCTATCTATTTTCTTCCTGTATTTCCTAAACTAATTTCTCGTGATACAAGGAAATCTTCCCATGTTTCCAATACTGTTCTAGACCATAAGTGGATAGATTATGGAAGAAATGCGGTCCTGAAATCTAACCAGAGAGATTTACTTTCAAAAGATGTCTGCTTATACGCCTCGAGCATCTCGATTGTGTAAGACTCCACTTCTCTTATGTATTTAATAATTTCGGTTTCCGTTGCGTCTAGTTGAGTTGGGATGGGGTCGTATGGAAATTCGGCAATCAACCTTCCCGATGATTTCCTTTTTACAATTCCAAAGTCGTTATATGTTTGTCAACCAATTTTCAGGGCTTTTCAATTTTTCAGCCCTCCATAGAGGGCTAGAAGTCTTTATTTTTGATTAAAATTTACTACATCACCTATATTTGCACTGCTTAGAGGGCTGGGAAAAGGTCAAAAAAATTATGAAAAATCAGTGGTGTTTATTGTAAAACATATAATTTACACCGTACGCCAAAATGATTTCTTGTTCATGTAAGCTTTTTCAAATTTCTACTGTACTATCCCTGTTCGCACCAAATTAAAACTAATTAATTTTCGTTGTTTTTATGAAGTGCGACATGAAAATCGGTTGACAAGACTAAGTCCAAAAGTTAAAACTGTTGAGTCGCCCCCTTGATCGTGCAATCGATTGTCTTCCTCCTTGAATTCCTTCCTTCCTGTTTTGCGTTATCCCTTCAGTATCCCCTGCCTAGATCACACGTGTCACCCAGGGTGGGTATTTTCCTGTTTTCTTTAGTTCGTTCGTACAGTTAATAAAAGGTTCATGAATACACGTGTTAGTAGTAATAGTGCCTGTGTACTTGTTTTAGCCTTTCTCCTGCACGTAGCCTGCGCTTGGTGACTGCAGAGATAGTAAGGCCGTGGATCTACAGTAGTATCCACACCAACCATGTATTCGCGGTTGGATCAGTAACCGTCGCGGTGTTCGCTGACAGGTTCCTGAGTTTAGTAACGCCTAGATTTTCAACCAGCAATATTGTCGTTGACGCCGTAGCCAGAGTCCAATCCTTGCGGACAGCGCGGGTTTTGTATTTTTGTAGACGGGCGGTAGTTTTCTTTATTAATCTGTAACTATTCTTCATTATAGTTCTACTTATTCATGGACCTGGTATTTATACTCTTTTCATGTTAATCCTGAATTTAATTCTGCTGTCGGCAGTAGCTTCCAGCATGAACAATGTTCGAATTGTTTTTATACACACGTGTGTCATCTGTCTTTCCGTACTGTATTCATTCGTATTAATTACCCTCCAAATACTATATCCATGAATCTCTCCACAAGTGCATGACCTCCTGTTAATTGACACTGTATGTTAATTGACACTGTATTGTATTGAATTTTATCATCTGGAGTAATACACCTGTTAAGTGACACGCAAATAGTAGCTCGAGAAAAAGTTGGTTCGACACGATCCAACCTAAAAATCCAAATAAATTTGTGAAGCTGACAGTGCTGCTTCGGTATAACTGTAGTACATGCAGGCATTTTTTGGATAGGTTGACCCATCTGCGAGGTTTACCGGCAGCAACGGTCTCAGAAGCAACTACCAAACGTAGAACTTCACTTTCTGCAACAAATGGAAAATCATCTTCAGCAATACATCCAACCTGAAATCAAGAAGCGAGTATATTCGGACGTAGTACGCGGTGGAGTCCGGGAAGGGTTGGAGTGTAGTGGAAGGTCTATTTTCCGTAATGGCTGTAGTAGCTTCATAAGAAGATCCTATAAAAAGCGCTGGGCAGAAACTACCGGTATTTCAAACTGAAAGAAAAAAACTCTCCGAGCAATTTGTTGAGGGGGTACAGCAACAGAACCAGCTATTGGTGATGCAAAGGATCGCACTGCTAGTGCAATTAACCAGCACGCTAAACGTGTGCGAAAGGAGAGTGCCCGTTTCGAATTGTTTGTTAAACAAATTTGGAGTGTAGCGCCAACTGGAGAACAGACAGAGGTACAAGTGTCTAAATTTTCTACTGCGTTATACAATAAACGTGCTCATCTATCAGACATGTATAGTTATTTGAGAGATGATTCAAGGGATGTGGGGAGACTATTCCCGTATGAAAAAGTCATTTCATTTTTGGAGGAACGCACGGCTCGGCTCTGAAAGTAACTTCAAACGCACCTGGCGCTGATAGTGGTAATGGGTAGGGGACTTATTTTGTGAACTCTCATGGATCTTCCTCTGTAAATGAAAATTATGTAGGAGACTTGGAATTGATTGAGAATAGAACGGAAGGTGGTGAAAATTCAACAACCCCAGATGTTTAGAATGTTGGGAACAGAGTAGGTAGAATTAAAAATATCAGTCGAAATAAGGGTGAACAGAGACTAGAGCGTTCAAAGGGAACGAAAAGAACACGTGATATTTCTTCTCAGTTCCATACTCTAGAAAATGGTGCAAGAGCAATTTCAGAACTTTCGAAATCATTAAAGACGTCTGACGTGCTCTCTCAGATATTTTATATCATCAATCACAGCAGCCATTTTGCTTATTCGAAGCTCCGGGCAATCAGTTGATACTTGTTGCACCGCCAGGTCTGACCCTTCGTTTTCGAAATGAGAACTCATACCATTCACCCCATCACCAAAGAATGAATCCCTCCTTTTCTTGGCAGTCATATTATGCAATATGACTGAAGCTGTGGCAATGTACTTCATTTCTGAGAGACACCACAATTCAGATGACACGGACATGATATTATATCTCCTGAATAGGACACCGAACAACCTTCCAACACTTTTTCGCGCCGCGTCTTGCATTTTACAATACGCTAATTGTGCATTATTCGCTGGCAACTGTAATGTCTTTGCAAAATGTTTCCAAGACGGATAGATACCATCAGCCAAGTAGTAGTAAGAGTTGAATAACTGTCCCGCCACTGTGTAACGCGGCCTCTGTGGTGGAAAAGAACCAAATAAAACATTTCACAAGTGATCACTCAAGTCAAGTATGTTCAGATCGTTTTTGCGCTCAAAGAATCCAAATTGGAAGTTCCATACCCAAAGATCCAAATCAAACACAGCCCCCATGCGTAGGGTTTTACTTCCATCTTTTCCAACCATTAGTACTTTCAGATCCTTAGGGCAATTTTTCCATGTCCAACCTGCATATTCAACTGCCCCAATGCAGCCTAGAAACTCAACATTCCTAAATTGTGCCTCAGTACGGGTGAGGTTCTCTGGGGACGGTTCACGTAGATACTCTGCATAAAATTTATTATCAATCACCCTACAAAGTGAACTGAGGCACGAAGAAGCTCTTGTATCACTAATATCAAATCCATCGTCGCAAAAATCACTAGGTGTACCATAAGATAACTGATGATGGCCAGCAATCGCCTTTACAAGTGGTGAAATTTCTCTTCATCTAACAGCGTTTTTTCTTATACTACGGCGGAAAAGTCACCTAATTCGTCATTACCAGAGACACATGCATCAATTACACTCAAAAAAATATCACGCGGCATTCTAAACCGCCTTTTAAATGCCTCCTCACTTTATAATGGCACCTTCTCCATTTTTTTCGGGCGTTCTTTGTTGAACGGCCAAAACTATCGGAGCATATACTGCGTGTGATTTTTTTCAATCTCCCGCTTGATATTTGAATCCTTTCCAAGTAGAGAACCACCTCTTTTCCGCGTTTCGACGAATCTCTCACTCATTGATACCATGTATATCTACAGCGCATGAGTCATCCCCGCCCCTTGCATCGCGCACTCCTCGAGAAATGCTTGCTCCATATCGTGCGTATGTTGATATTTTTGGTGATAAAAGTGGAGATTATTAATGATCTCCGAGGGCAACCCCGGTATGACATATGTAAAATAAAATAAATATAAAAATCATACATGGTATGGCAATTCACATTTCGAGGTACCAGAAAGCACACAGCCGCCGGTTTATTTTCATTATTTCGATTTCGCAAGGATGTGACAACTATAACAAATCATTCCAATCTATTCAAACAATTTAATATGCTTTTCTTCACTTTTTTTAAGCCAATTAAATTTATACAGGTGATTACCGTCAACAAGTTGGATTCTATGTTGGATTTACAAGTGGCGATACTCTTAATCTTCTCCTTTCGTCTGTATTTCTGTCTCAATTTTCCTTTCCTCAAATCTTCGCTTATTCTCCTACCTCCTTCCATCGGATTATACCCGCCCATTCAATCAATTCATTACTGGTTCTGGGTTTCTAAGGGTTTATTGGGTTCTTAACTATTTATATATGAGTAAATAGTCGCATAAGTCATCCTACAATCCTACAGTTTAAATTAAAAAGTCACTCGTGATCCCCTCGATGGAAATCAAAAAAATCGGAGGGCTCCCGCTGGTCTTAACGGGAAAATAAAAAATTGGAGCCTGATCTGCTCCGATAACGTCAAATAGGTTGAGGAGTCTTATCTCCTTCTATGTAATAACAATTGTCAGTCACACATGGCAGTCAAGTTGATGTATTGGATTATCGTTTAGTTTCACCGGAGCTCTTTTGCTCGATGATTACTTACGATTTTCGCCAAGTGAAGGCAGATAATCGTGAATGTCTTAGCACCATGTCGGTGATACACTCGGGTCTTCACTACGTTGGGTTTGACCTCCAACTTAGCTTCAACTTCGTCCGCCCCACCACTTCTGTCTCTCTGTTAATATATCAAGTTAGTACTATTGTTGTGAAATGGGATCCTACGGTTCACCCGTAGAACTCCTTCCATTATACATATTTATACATATCAACACAAGACCAAACGCAGTCGTCTGAGTCTTCCCTTTATACCTAACACGCACTGTTATCAAACAGAGCTTGAATCACTGCATACCTCAAACCTTGCTTCCCACACACATTGAGTATATCCTTTTCATAATTTATAAAAAATAAATTATTTGTAAACTATTTCTTTCAAATAATTCACTGTCCAAAAGTCAGACACCGGTTTTTTGGGCCTAATAACACTGTTTTTATCCCACCATGTGATTTAAAAGTCATATTATGGGATTTTTAAATCATATTGTGGGATACATACCGTGTTTTTACTTTTAAGAGCATCTCGAAAAGGGGCACAGATTGATTAGATTTAGTCTAAGTGTGCTTGGACAAATTTGACCAATTTATTTCCAACTAAATAATAGGGTCAATTGGCCAATGATATGCGATGATACTTTGAGAAGATAGCCGTTCGTGCATGTACAGCTACAACCGAA
>JAULBU010083567.1:0-28015 GCA_032358235.1 Odonthalia washingtoniensis | reverse complement strand
AATCCGCTACTACACTATTTCACTCGCACGTCCAATCAAAATCATTGAAACAATCAATTTGCTTCGTCAAGTGTCACCTACCACTGCACTCTAATTTACAGTAGAATTGCGATTCTCCAACCGCCACTCCTACTACTTCCAATTCCTACACTAGATGGCTTTGCAGAATACTACCACGATATCGTTAGATATCTACTTACCGACTCTGGTCTCACAGTCCGGGAAAATTTTATCGCCCGTTTGTTACGCGTGCGAATATCTTCCGTGCTCTCAGTTGCCGATGGTTATATCGATTGAGGCGCTTTGGTTCTGAGTCTCCTCTTTGCTGGGTTTGAACCTGGTATGGCGTTCGTGCTGGTGTTGCTGTTTCTGGGTTTTCGTTAATGTCTAGCTTTTTATTGAATTTCTCCACGTTGGTGAAGTACGGTGTATATACGGTATATATACTATGTAGCGGTCGATTCCAGTCGAGATCGAACGGAACGGATACACGTGTAATACTTACTCCTGGAAAATTAGTAATCTCAAACTCTAAATTACTGTGTTTTCACACACGTGTGATTCGTTAATTGAGTGGCATTTCTGTTTCTCATACGTGATTGCCCAAGCTGTATACCATTAGTTTGTATGCACGTTCGAACAAATTATTGTACAGTAATTTTCTTACTGTGTATATATGTTTAAACCGTTTATACATCACTATTCTTATCGTTGTTTTTTATTCTTTTTCGCTGAAGGTTAACTATCATCTCCTCGTCGTCATCGGCGTTTCATCATCATCGCATTGTCATCATTATCTTATCATCATCATCTCATCATCATCATCTGTCTCATTAACGCTTCTCGTCTCTCGCGCTTTGGTGTCACGTGAATTGTAGCAATAAGTTGATTAGATCGAGGCGTCGTGGCGAATAGACATTCCGGCCTTTTCTTTTCGTGTGACCCCGAAGTTGCCCAACCATGTGGTGACATGTCGAATCTGTTGGATGGCATTATGATGAATATTGGTTACGATTTTGATAAGACGGGTTTAGTGAGTGAATCCGCGGAATTGTGTGAGCCTGGAATCCATGCGATACGGTGTAGTTCACCTAAATCGTAATTCCAGCGGAGTGCTAGTATGTCAATCTGAAGGCGTCGTTCCGTGGTCTTCCAGTCTCTCGTTATGATGTTAAAATCGGTCGTACTATCGATGAGTGCTTATGTGATGGCACTTCTTCCAATTATTTCTTCAATTGGATCTTCTATTACAAATGCGTAATCGAATCCGAGGGTGAGAGCGTGTAATGCTGCTTCCATGAATGATCGTGCCACGCGGCTGCATCGGTTACTACCATAGTGGATGATGTTACAAATTCCGTGATTGTCAACCAATAGTATTACATAGCCGAGTTGGCTTTTGGATCCTAGTGCATTTGCAAACGATGCGTCAGTCAGGAGAACAAGCCTGGCGTTGTATAAGTTGAGTGGCACAAAGTTTAGACCTTGGTATTTCGTGTCTTTGAGGTGAGTTATTGTCTTTCGAAGTATTTTAAATTCTTGCGCTGTTGAAGGTTTATGTCCTGGTGCAATAAGCTGAGTCGGTGCGCATATATCAGGTTTTACATTTACTCCTATGTATTGCGCGAGTGCCCTGTTACTTGAGAATTCTTTCTGATCGTCGGTATGTTGGATTTTTTCGATCTTTTCAGTTTGTTGGATTGAGATTTTGTTGTTTGTTGATGTGATTTAAATGTGTCGAAAACAACCCGGTAGCCGATACGTCCGTGTCCGTTAACAGGTCAAAACAGAATGTACCTAGACAAGTGAATAAGAGTCAGAATTTATGCAGATACGAATACCTTACCGCTATCCGTAGAATAGCGGGATAGCCAGTCGACCCACTACAACTACGTAGTTTCGCGAACGATACTGGTTGAAGTCGCGCTAACAACTCCGTCGACTATAACTGGCAGTCGACAGTGATCGGGCACGCTTCGCGTGGGGATCACTTAGCTCCATGCCACAGTGTTTATCCTATGCGCGGGCGTGTTAGTGGATAGATCTCTCTTGCCGGTGTTAGTCGAAAGATACATACAAAAGATAAAGTCCGCAATACGCAGCTACTTGGGGGATCATTCCAAAGCTTGGGACCTCTATAAGAGTGCGCTAATATACGCCTTAATTGCCAACCACACAGTTCAACAGAACTGACTCCGTTTGAACTGGTATTATCACACCCGCTAACAGCATTGGCGTTAAAATCAGAATCATTAAGACCAAAACTGACGAAGGAGGCCAGGGACACCTGGAAGACATGGTTGGAAACGGCCCTTCGTTAAACGAAGGGGAAGCTCGACCAGGCACAGGCCCGTTACAAACGTAACTACGACGCCAGACTAAGGCGGCAGACTGAGAAAATCTCACTAGGTGACTGGGTATTCTTACGCGTCGAACGAAGGGATGAACGGGAACAACGCCATAATCTGTCTGCGGTAGCTGACGGCCCGTATAAGGTTAATGATGTAACTGGAAATACAGTTGTTATCGAAGGACCCGACAGGTCGGTTGATAGAGTTTCACAATCACGTGTAGTCCTGGCACCCGAGCCGCGCACTATAGAGGAAATTAAACAAACCATACGTCCACTGACGGACTAAGAATTGACTCCTAAGTTATACCCGACTCAGGAGGGGGACAACAACCGGAAACTATCCCATTCAACAGGCATGCCTGAGGACAATGACGAAAACCATAATGTCCTTGACGAAGACCTTGAACCCGAACAGGAGAATGAAAGCAGAACCAAAAAAAAAATGGAAGAAGATAACTGCAACTCGGTACAAACCGAGGATGAACAGACCCCACCGGGGGAAACAGACCCACACCATCAGGTAGTGAACAACGACCAACAGTCGGATGAAACAGAATAATACGTCATCGAACGGATAGTGGACCACGACGTCAACAACGACAAATAGAACCCAAACGCAAAAATAGGAGAGTTAGCTTATCGAGTCCGGTGGTACGGCTGCACACCGGCTAAGGATTCCTGGGAACCCATCAGGCACCTCCCGATGAACGAGTTACTGAGCTACTGTAAAATCAAGAAGATTTAGTTGCATATATAAATAAAAAGAACTCAATCGTGAATAAAACCGGATTAAATAATCTCCAAAACTGGTGACCAGAACGTATAAACAAAGAAAACGATGAAAAAAGTGAAAAAGTGAAAAAAGCTGGCAAAGCAATTGGACCTGTATTTCAGTGTTGGTTGGACAGTAGCGCCATCGTGGATGATAAAATGGTATTCACATCTGTAATATAGACGTTATTGCACCACTGATGGGGAAAAAGTGGAAAAAGGTGAAAAGTGAAAAAATAGCTGGCAAGGAAATTGGACCTGTATTTCAGTGTTGATTGGACCGTAGAGCTATCGTGGATGTTACAATGTCATTCAAATCGGTAATATAGACGTTATTGTTTAGACGCTCAAATGGGAATAAATGTGCAACGAAAAGTTTTTTGCTCTACGTGTACAAGATATTGCGAGATGCATATAACTCGCCACATGGCGCCAAAATAACAACAACGGTGACCACGACGGACGAACAAACCATCCGCAATAGACGCAGACTCCAACCCAACATCACAAATTTCACTCATAAGGGAAGAGTGGCGACTTGCGACTTTTCGGTACTTTCAATATTCAACCTAACAGGTGCAATTTTCTGGAACAGTCAACACTACACTAGTGGTCGTCTCCTCAACAGAACAAACTGAATCACATAATACCAGTTCAGCACGAAACAACTTACCGCACTTCATAAGCGTCTAAACAATACAACTCCAGGACAAGTGGAAACAAAATACGCAAAACGGATAAATTTATGTGGTTATGAATCAAAAAAAACACTGAACACCAAACTCTAAAAGAGGTAGCCAAATAGCTGACACGAATTAAAAACGTGGTGAAAACAAACAAACAAGATCAAATATAAGAAAGACGACTGCGGAGATAACCGCGCAACTCAGCCGAACTCCCAGTGAGGTAAAGATCTTCAGCTCCGACCTCACGGAGGAACTGCCTGACCACTCCAGTATCATAGTCGGTACCAACACCAACACTCCCAGATGCTGGAGACGGAGTAGAAACAACTTAAGAAACAGGACCACGAGCCCCAGATGGTTACTAATACGAATAAATGGAACGTTCAGATTCCTCCATCTCAGCATCGTCGTTATCCCAACAACCAGCACCGCTCTACGGGATACGTACATCACCATCATCACGGTTATTACCGGCAGCAGTACAAACCAAACCATCTGGGACAGTGTCAAAGTCAAAACCCAACGGGTGACCCTCAGGAATCGCCGTACGCTGTCTAGAAGGAAAACGCTTCCGCTTCACCAATAGCATGACGAGCCAAGGGTTCGTAATACGACCAGTCAGCCGCTGGACCAACACGCCCGCGTGAATTATCTTCTTTCTTCTCCCCACGTGCACGCCACATGGGTGATAGTTGGTTAAACCCGTGTGCTCGATCACACGTGAGAGACCAAAGTACTAGTCCACATTCTATTGATTGCCAAGAATGGGTACGAGGTCAAGCTCCCGACTGAATGCAATCGTGTGAGGAGAAACGGCCCAAAGTCGGAAATTATCATACACTTCCTGAATAAGGAAGGCCGCAGTCTTAGCCACCATTTCGGTGTAAGCTACAACCCACCACCCGCTATCGGGGTTGTGATACATCTCTGATCAAATATAGGAAAAGCACAGAGGATGTTCAACAAGGCACCCTCTGGGGACCCCAACGCGACCCCAGCCCTTGGTTAACTTTACCCAACCATTGTTACGCGCGTTGAGGCGGATATGATGATGCGTAACGAATTTCTAGGGAACTGCCAAACCGTACGTCGACCTAAATTGACGTTCTTCTCTAACCTGGACCTTCCAGTATGTGGAGTTCTTGCTGAAATACCGAAATTCAGCCATAACGGAGGGTTCGTGTATATCATAGCCTTTTGAAACCATGAGTTGTCCTCTCCAACCTTCCAACATCTCGGCTGTAACCTTATCGATATTTTCTACTTACTCTATTTCGCCTTGGGTGCGATAGAGTAATAGGTCCGCACAGATATTATCCGAAAGTGGTTTAAACGTCAAGAAACAGTTGAGACCGGCATGGGCCGTCTTGGAAAAATCAGTACAAACACCAGAAACGGTTCTGCCTATCCCGACCCGAAGGTCATCATCATAACAACAGAATTGTCTCCGCCACAATTCGGTCTGCATCGCCGTTAACTGGATACTCCTGGGAAGAAAACCGTTATATACATAACGCGGAATTATTGACCCATCCAGGACGGCCGCCTTATCGAACCACGGGGCCGCCCCGTAAATTTCCGGATCATCAAACGGACCGGCATCATCATGCGCGATTGGTGCCGGGTACGACTTGTTCGCAACAGCCAAGAATATGGTATGTCTCCTCTCCTCCTCTTGCATTATGTTCGTCTCAACTCCCGGGACGGGGATATGTTGTACAAAAAGCGTAGACGGATTAATAGTTGTCATTCCACGGGTGGAAACAGGGGGCATCCCTGCGTCTGCTGCATTGTCGGTTAGTATGATTGAAACCGGTTGATTATTAGCTTCATTTGAAGTAGGTGTGTCGGTCTCAGGAGAAGTCGCTTCGTTCACGGAAGGTACACTCGCTGAAAGATCCTCTCTGTTTTCCCTGGTGTTTCAGGCAGAGGATAATTCTTACCGTCACTCATGACGCGAAGTAGAGAAAATACCACGGATAATTCCTGTCGATAACGGACACAAGGCACGAATGGGTGGTACAAGGGATGAAAAATAGATAAACTGGAATTAATTGTTTTACTGATGACTCTCACAGAGAGTTCGACTCTGGAAGATGGGGTCGTGTGGTGCAATTTGTTTTTGGATACGTAAATTTTTTAGTGACTTTTGTCATATTTTTTCTTTTGTGTAGGACCACATTCTTGGTGGCTTTTCACAATCGTCACGTGAATTTAGGACATTTTTCTCATTACACTGTACCGGTGGCTCCTTCTCCGCTACCCTGTACAGTTCGCTCCCCTGCCATTCGACAGCAGGTGGATAATACTTAAGAAGTTTTTGCGTGTGCCTCTCTTCAACTCTAATAAAGACAAGCGTTTCTCAGACTTCATCTACGCCCAAAATTTCATTCGTCGCGACGACAAAGCTCTTTTGGCTCTAGCAGAACGTCCACTGCGCCATCGTTAGGCAATTCCCCCGCTTTACGAGCGTGTACAAGAACCGGCGACCTTTAGTCGCTTCATCACGTGTAACCGCTCCAACCGCCTCCCTCCTCACGGAGTAGACATTGGATCATCGATCAACCGTTTCGGCGCGCATCCCCCATCCATCCGACTCACGTTGCCACAAAACCACACTACAGTCTTACAAATACCGGGACAACAGCTACCTACTTACTCAGCATCATTCTACCTCCCCTTCTATTGGTGGAGTGCACTGCCCATATTACCTACCATGGAACAAAGGCTCCACACACCCTTACTGCCGTTTTCCTTCCTTTCTTTCTGTAAGTGCATTGCACTACAGACGATTGAATTGAAAAATGAGAATTCTGTGCCGTGGGAGCCCGCCATTCATTTAATTTAAGGTTTATTTCTATACTAATCATGATGTCTATTTCCAAACTGGTGTATGTCGGTATTTCAACCAGGGGATCTCTTTTTGTACAGAATCCGGTCATAGGTCAGATTCTAGGGCATCCAGTTCAATCATGTCCGGTGGTAGTAATACTTAGGTATACTCCCATCTTTGCGCTAATGAAGCACCATGGACAGATTGTAAGGTTTAAAATTGCGGTAATGGTACTTGTCCTTTTTCTGTATGAGGCGATCGTGAATGGGGGGGTTTGGGTCCCTTTGGAGTAAAGGGCACAAGTCTTCTGTTCCAGCAATGTTTCTGGGTTCAGACTGTATGTTCCGGATTCGGTAACATGATCCGAGCAGGTTGAGCGTTTATGGTCGGGTACGGCGGGTCGGCTGAAGAAGATGCCGAAGAGAAAACTTCATTATCGGTACAATAATAAGCGGTTAGATGGGGGCTGTTCGATTCGTTTGTCGAAACAGTAGTAATATGAGGGGGTAAGGTGCTATCAGTTGGATTCGCTATCGATTCGACGGCCTCGGATATGTGAATTGGGTCATAACCGGGGGATAATCCGACGGGACATTGGAGTGCATCTGGAGCGGTTGATGGACTGTCATTTTGATGTTGAGTGGAACGGACTGCAGTGCCGGTTCGCAAAATGTCATCGGGGTTGGATTGGGGCATCAGTAGATCTGCATGTTGCGCACGAGTTATTTGACCGATCGGGGAATTTGATGCGTTTGACATGATGTGTCGAGGTGCCGCGAATTAAGTGATTTCGTAAACGGAGTGTAATGCTGAACGTGATCTAAGGAGATCTCGGTTGATATTGCAATTTTCGACTGAGATCGTCCGTAGAAGCGATATTAGGTGCGTCAGTAAGTAGCTGGGAGAACAGTGAAAGGTAGAGTGAGACCACCAGAACAGAGAAACGGAAGTGGGACGTGTCTTCATTGAAAAACAAGGTAATGTCGTTTCAGTAGAAGTCTGAACGTGTGAAGTCTGACCTCCTTGTGCCTCTCGTGCCTCGCCGTGTCCGAAGGTGTTTCTTAACGTGTCGACGTGTGCAACTGTACTTTCATAGCTGCAGTGCGTCTCGCGTAGTTACGCTACATTGACCGAGAATCCTACACAGTACTGTAAACAATAGATAAAAAAAAATTGATCCTATTTTATTATTTTTGAGGATCAACATTACATTTAATTTTGATCCGACCCAGTTAATTCGCATGCTCACCTCATCTGATCCATGATCAAACTCGTCCATACTTCAAAATTTCTTTAAAAAAGCTTGTAAGAAGTCGACATACGTACATGCAATGTAACATACGGAACGCCATGGGGCAAATACAACGGCACAACTATAGGGTGAAATCGGCCATTGCTAGATACATATATTTTATCGACAAGCCCTGACCAGCCGACGGATCAGTTTGTCAAATTTTGCCGTTAAAATATTCTTACCAAATGCTAAACAGGTGTTAAAAAGGGGTCAGCTACAATGTTTTAATATGCGTAAGAAAACGATCACTCTCTGAACGGGGAAGGAATTAACGTGGTTTAATTTTCTAAACTAAAGTAAAGAAAAAATATGCAAAGTTACAATCTATACACAAGCACATTTTCAACGTAAAATTATAAGAATCAAAAAGAAAGTAAGGGATAAGAAGCATCTTCATCTTGACTCAACTTCTTCACTTAAACTACATCGACGTCAAGATGATGACGGGGGTTTTCCTCATCGTTGTTGTTTGTAATTTCTGATGTTCTTGACTCCTGAGTAGGTTTCATATTCAGAAGAATCAACCTTGACACCACATGCAACAAAAGGGAAAGCACCAAACCCATAGCCACCGTCAAACCCACGCAAAAGGTGATCTGATCGATCTTAAATCCCCATGCCAAATAAAGTGAAACGATACCGACCAGAAGGGAAATAGGTGTTATGTACGTCGCTCTGGTGGGGACTAATCCGAGCCATATATCAAGCATTGTCACAATTGTCGCTGTGAGCGTGAGATAGAATGATATGTGTTGATAGTATGTGACGACTATTCCACGAAATGCGAAGATGGCGTTGATCAGTCCTGGCAAAAGTAATCCTACTGCGAGGCAAATCACTGGTGCAGCTTGTCTAACAACCACGTCAAACCTGTCGAAAGTAAAAAGAAAAGGAAATAAATATGTCGGTTAGCAATGTGATGACAAACAAACAGTTCGGCAATTTGAGCCAGGGAGAAATATATACATATATATTGAGAGGTGTTACTTACCATGAGTAATGACGGAGATCGTGGACGTTGTCGAACGATTCGCCAAACGATTTTACGAGTCTGAATTGTAAGGCGCGACGCATCGCAATACCGGCAACAATAGTAGCGTAAGTTATAGCGGCACAAGATGCTTGAGATGCTGCTTGGTCCATCCTGTTGAAAGCAATAATTGCACATGCGCAGCATATGATCAGATAAATGACTCTCCATAGCATGTACCAGTTATCACCCAAAACTTTTGACTCTCCCATGTCACTCAACGTCACAGAAACGCAGAATGGAGAAACAGACCCAAATATCCACGTTTCAGGATTGCGAATTGACGATTCATCTTGCGACGAGGATGACGAGGATGACGAAATGGAAGAAGACGAGTCAACAGGATTCTGAGGCCTAGAGAAAGTCACTGTCTTATCCTTACATTTGCTTTGTTTCTTCTTCATGTTATTATTATATGCTTCCTGGTCATATTCAAGAGAAGTGATCTTCTCAATAAGAACATCAAATGACCTTGGCGACCAATGTTTTTCACCTGTTGTATTCCGTGGAGAAAAAGACGGAGGAGGACGTTGTGGCATTTGTGGACGGTCAACATAAACAGGGCCGTATCCATTGGAAGTAAAAGTATGACCTTTGTATCCAAGTGGGTTAACACCACCCCCAAAATTGTGATAATCGTCCGTGATGTTGGATAAGGGAGCGCTGAGTGGATCATCGATTGAAGAGCGATATGATTGCGCATCTTCGGGTAGACGTGTGGTTGCCGAGTTTCCACGAAGATATTTACAGCTCTTTTTGACTGGTTTGACATCCTCTACTTCAACCAACTCGTTGTCTTGACTGGGTTTGCGGTAGCGTGAACGTCCCCGTTTCAACTTCTTTTCGGGGTTGGTTGACTTCTCATCGCCTGAACGAGTAGTACCAGAGTGAATTTGTGAAGATGCTTCAAGTTGGTTCGGCATTTTGTTGAAGTAGATTTTTTTTCCTTTCTTTTCTCTTCGTTTCGTTCTTTGATCCTTTGTTTCTTTTTGAGTTTTGTACTTTAGTTTAGTTTCCGATTGATAGTATGTGTTGTTTAAGGATGATCTTGTGGAGTGTGTATCAAACAAAGTCGAATCGGATATAGGATAGATGTAGCTTTGATTGTTTAAAACTGACCAGATGTCTATCCGATTCTTATTAATAAACAATTCTAAAAGCATACTGGGAAATGTTGCGATGTACGTGGGAAGAGAAGACTCAGCTTTGAAGAAAGTTGATGCCATTTCTAGAGTTCTCCATCATGAAAGTTGAAGGCGGGGTGGGTAAAAGGTAGATTGCAGATGCATTCCGAAAATGGAATCAACCAGTTACTGGATGTAGGTATGTAGGGCATGTGAATGACTGTCAATTGCATGGCTGAAGATTCCGAGAAAACCCCCCACCCATGATATCTAATTAATCTGTTTCGCCACTAAAGGATAATCATACCATGTCCGTTGGGTTTCCAATCGTGTTCCAATTTCTTCATCTTCCTTCTTTTGTCTTTTTCTTTTTATTACGTACGTTTTTATCACTATTATATTTGCGGTCACGGGACAACTTCAAATTTGTAAATTGTACACAACGTTGACCTCGATATCTCGTCGTTCGAAGCTCAGGATAAATCTAGATTTTAGGACAGAGCAGTACCTCCTTGGTAGTGTCATTCTTTATCTTCCGTGTAACCTAGATACATCCTGCGTACTGTTCCGAAGAGTATTGCGAAGCACTCTTCAGAAAAGAAAAGAGAAAAGAAAAGGGGAGAAAAATTGAACCAGATAGGGTTGAAGTTTATGTCGATAATGCCATACTTCTCTCCATGAGGATCGTTTGCTCATCAGCTTCCTCACATGTTCCTTACCCTCGCCGAACTGTGGGTTAAACTTAGCACTTCTCGACAAGGTAAAGTTTAATGATTAAACCTCTACATTAAACAGTTCACACATCTTCAATTTCACATATAAGTTATATTTATAAGCAGTTGTAGACGTGACTGACATGGAACCTCTAACATTTGCTGGAGGTGTCTTTTGCTTCCTCATTCAGGAAACTGCCGTCTCAGTAAGGCTTAGACGTCGCTGGATAGCCAAATTCAAAAAAATGGAATAGTTCTCATGGGACTAATCGATAAACTCGAAACACTGAAATAAACTGTTACTTTTTGTTAAAGAACTTTTTGATGAAAAGGATCCATTCTTTAAAAACTATGACGAAGTCACATTTAGAGATGACATGGAAAAGGTAATTCATAGGTACCACAGGACATCTCATACAGTATCAATACCCCATACAGCATGATTTAAAAAAAAATAAAGGCTAAAACAACCCAACTAAGTTGGGTTAAGTCTTAACCTTACAGACGCCCAACTGACAAGTTTCACACTGAAAATCATCTGAAATCAATCACCGACTGGTGTCAACACAACAAAGACAGCCGGACCAATGTCGTCATCATTCATACCATCATCGCCTTTGACGTTGTCTCCAAAGCCAGGAACCACGACTCGAACAGTTTATGGAAAGAGAATATGTCGGCTACCAATTCGCCCCAAACGCGTAGGAATTGCAATGCAACTCGGAGGACAAGATGAAGCTACTACAAGCGATAGGCCGAAAACGCCACGATTGAGCTTTGACTATTGTACGGGCTGTCGATGGGGGCTACGCGCAGCATGGATGGCACAGGAACTATTAGTAACATTTGAAAATGAATTGGGTGAAGTTGCTTTAAGGCCAAGCTCGGAAGGTGGTACGTTTAATATTTGGATTGATGGTCATCTCCTATGGTGTAGGCACCAACAAGTAAACGGAGGATTTCCAGAAATGAAAGAAATTAAACAGCAGATTCGTGACCTAATTAAACCGAATATGTCGTTGGGGCATAGTGATCAGAAATGATCTAGTGTGGGATCTGGTAAGGTTATCGAACGGTACAATGTACCGTGTAGCTTACATTTAATGTAAGCGCAAAGAAATGGTAGCTTACATTTAATGTAAGCTACTGTAAGTAAAACATTTATTTCGAAAAGACTTTCAATTTACTTGTCATGAAAATCTCACTAGCATTATCACCGGTGTACTATATCCCCACAAAACGTCAAAAGAAATTGTGAGATTTTCATGCCAAGTAAATTTGTTGGAAATACACCTGTAACTGTTTACAGCGTATTAATCAGACTGTAAGTCGAACGAACGAACTGTACGTTTAGTGTGTGAGGGCGACTTGACCGTCGTCGTGAAAGCGGCAATAGTACATTTGTAGTTTATAAGTAATGCTCAAAGGCTGAGAGTCCGTCCCCCTTTGACAATAAAAGATACAGCGGATTTGAGAGAATAATAACATTAGCATATTTCAACTGATTAAAAGTCTGGGACTTGTGACTAGAAGCTAAAACACCAAAAAGAAAAACCAACTATGAGCTCTAACATTAATTCTGCGAAACAATCTTGCCTGAGAGGCCTCTGTTGCTACAAGATAGGAAAAGACTTTAGTATGTGGATGCTGAACTTCTACCAGAAAATGGCAGAAAAGAAGCTCCACCGCTACTTTCCCTATGACGATAAATCAACACTATTTACTGAAGCAACAGCCAAGCAACTTGACATTATCTACAAAAAGGGGACAGGTGCTGAAAAACTTGAAGCAACTGAAAAAGATTTAGAAGAAGAAATGTTGGCGCGTAGTTACCTCATCCGTTGTCTTGCGCCATCCATAGTGTAATCTCTACAAGAATTAGAGAAGAAAGAAGACGAGGGAAATTTATGGGTTGCATTAATAAATCAAAGCCAATAAAAGCATAAACACACCCTGCGAAAAATTCATCAACAATTGATTAATATTAAGATGAAGTTGACCAAAAGACTTGTGGCATATCACGGCAGGGCCCAAAAACTTGCACAAAGACTTAACAACACGGCCTACTCAGTCCCAGATACCCATAAGTGGGAATTTTAACCAACGGCTTTTCAGATGTCTATTAAACCATCATCAGAATGATAAATATATCATTTTTAGACTCCTCTTTCGAAGAGCTGATGGAACATTTTCAATAACTAGCAAGAGAAGACGTCGGTGACCCGACGATTTCTCTTGAACGGCAACGCATAAAATCAATCTCATCAGATGCATTGTAAACTACTGACAACAGTGATAAGAGAAGCGACAAGGGCAAGATTAAGGGAAAATGTCATTTGTGTAATAAAACTGGCCGTATGAAATTTGAATGCCTCAGAAAAACTTCTGGCAAGCCCCAAGTGACGGTAAAAGAGAAGATAAACATGGCTCAAGATAGACGGAGGAAGTCCCGAACTATGCAAAAAATGTCGGAAAGGAGGAATTCGCTTTTGCAGTACACGATGATAACAAAGACCAAATGAATATGTCATTTAGAGATGATGACAATGAGAAAGTTCTTATCAGCAAATGAAATCCAGAGAATGGGCCCTGGATCATTAGATCCAGGGGAATCTCATCATTACATAAACAATGAGGGAAAGCTCCACTATAATCATGAATAATCACAAGGTGTGGTAAGCACGGCGGGAACGGAGAAGCTAAAAGTCAAGAAACAAGGCCAAAATGTAGTTTATGTTAAAGTCAGACTAGTTCCCGAAACTGGAAGAAGCCAACTACTAGTTAGACAGTGTAGTGCAATGCATCGACACTGAAGGTGTTCGGGACCTCTTTCCACAGTAGTCCGTGTTGATATGAACTCCACCAAAAGGAGAGAGAGAAACTGGGAATTAGGATGGCCTCCTTCCAAATGATAGGCGTGGTAGTATCAGGTTAACGACGTATATCGTTGGAGGGTTAGAGTAGGTGGTAGGGCGGCCGCGTGATATTGGGGTTCAATAACGCTTGTGCTTCGGTGGGTAGTGACGAGACGCGAGTTCGGTCGAATCTGTGTCGGAGCTTAAGTAAGCAAGAGGAGTGGAACGGGCGTTACGTTGAGTTGGGTCATTGGCGACGCGTGTAAGGTGCGGGAGACTGACTCTCGCAGACGAGGTTGGAGGACTATCGTAGCAACAGTGGCTTCGATGTGACGGTCGAAGGAGAAATTTTGGGGGTAGAAGAAGTCTTCGTCTGCTTTCCTTGTCTCCTCTCATTAAGGAAAATCCGGGGCAAGAAGCCGCTTAAATAAGCTTCACCCGTCACCTGATGGAGAAAGGAGGAGCGTACAGAACAACAAGTACAGTAAGGTACTGTACAGAGTGTACAGATGTCCGGAAAACACGTAGCCTGTGATTCAATTACCCGAACCAGGCCAAACGCAGAAAACGTGACAAAAGTGACAAGAAGTGTGACATAGCGTGACAAAAGCGACAGAAGGTGCTGACATCGAATTTGAGGTCGACTACGTCCACGTGTGACGATCAATTGCACCACAGACAGCTGAAGAATTACCCTATGTCACATATAGAATTTGAAGGCTCACATTGTACAATATGACACAATAAGGAAGTGATAGCAAGAGGCGTCAAATCACGTGACAATATTCACAGGACCGCTTTTGTGAAGAACGAGTCGATGATAAATGTAATTGAAAACCAAACTCACCCACATGTCACAGACATCGATGCGAAGGAGCAAGAAGGCGATAAATTAAGTAGCACTGACACAGAACCAGAATCAGACACCGAAACAAACTCGGATTCCGAGTTTGAAAAAGAGGACGAAGTTCTCAGCGAGATGACGAAGTGGCATCACAGGCTAGACCACTTGTCGGCAAGCGGTATAAATAATCTGAATAGAATCGGCCTACTCAAGATCCCAAGAAGGGATTTAAAGAAAATCTTGAGCTGTATGAGATGCATTCAGGGAAAGTACCATGCAAAGAGCTACAGGAAATGACCCAGAAGATGTAAGGTAAGAAATCAGCGCCCAGGCGAATTAATCTACTCGGACGCATGTGATCCGTTCTCCATTTCAGATGTGAATGGAGAATTATATTTCCAAGCCTACATAGACGAATTTAAAAGAATGACCGCCACGTTCTTCATGAAGAACAAAACTCAGACGCTATAAAACATTGAGCGAATAGTTTCCTTCATGAGGAACAGGGGACATGAGGTGGAGCTCTTACACACGGATCAGGGAACTGAATATAGTTCATCAGAAATCTAGTCATATCTGAGAGTTAATGGAATAACCCACGCGTTGACTGGACGTGCTGCGCACGAACAGATGCACGTGGCAGAGAAAATCAACAGAACAGTGACCGAGATAGCTTTGAAAATACTCATCGATGCTGGATTGGCTAAACTATGGTGGGGTTTTGCGATATTTTATGCAACTATGATACGTAATCGGTGTACGACATCGACCTTTAATAAAGAAACACCGTTTCAACGTTTCTTCCACAAAAATCCTGACCTCAGAAGCTTTAAAAGGTTCGGATACACGGCGCTGATATATGTGCCTCTGCAAAATCGCACGAAACTGGACGTGACGGCAGAAAAGGGTACTTTAATAGGCATGTCAGAATCCACTTTGTGTTACATGGTGTACTGCCACGCAACAAGGAACATAGTCAGCACAAGGGATGTAAGGTTAATTGAAGAACCTGATGAGTCTTGGTTCATAGATGATCCAAGTGCAGTCACTCTCAATGGGACCATAGAGGCTTCAAGTGCAGGACTGGTGTTTTAACCGTAAAGGGTAGACCGAAAACGTTCAAACAGGCAACAAAGGATAAGGTCGTCGTACTAGAAGCAACTCCAAGGCAAGATAGTAGCATCGAAGTCATCAGTAAGATGAATCACTCGTAAGGTGATACTGCTTTGGCGCCATCAAAATTGCCACATCCTAAAAGGAGGCAAGGGCGACTAAAAGGGTCCAAAAATATGGCAAATACTGCCAAGAAATCTGCAGATACCAACCGAACAGATGAAGCGTTCGAACGTTTGGATCAGCAAAAGACTGAACCACTAACCCCGAAGGAAGTAAAAGGGGTAATACAAACACCGAAGAAAGATTACGATGTCATTATTACTTCTCAACAGGAGCGGGAGGGTGATGTTTCAGTAAAAGAAGTGGTCATGATTGCGAAACAGTTGTCAAGCAAAGTGATGACTCCCGAAACTTACGCAGAGGAGATGAGAACTGATCATGCAGAAAGTTGGAAAGCCGCCTGTGAAGATGAGATGACATTCGTTAAAGAACTCAAGGTGTACCAAGTTGTGGACACGCAACCGGACAGAAAGCTCATCGACACGAAGTGGGTATTCAAGTTAAAGGAGAAAGAAGTCGGAAACATGGAAAATTCAAAACGCGTTGGGTTGTAAAAGGTTATATGCAAACGTACGGTGTAGATTATTATTTGACCCAAGCACCAGTGTCACGACTATCAACATTGAGGACGATACAGTCGATTTCCGTGAAACTTAAAGTGAAGATCCATCTCATGGACGTAAGAACCGCATTTATTGATGCATTGTTAAATGACGTAGTATATGTCAAAACCCCTCCAGGCTACGAGGATTTGCTTCCCAAAGGTAAGTAACTGTTGCTGATTAAGGCTTTGTATGTGTTAAATCAAGCCTCTCGCATGTGGAATAAGACATTGGATCTATTATTGAAAGAGAAGTGTGACATGGTACCAAATCAATCTGATTGTTGCTTATACACCAGGAGCTAGGAAGAGGTTCTGGATCTCGTGATGATGGTTTACGTTGATGAAATCTTGATATTGTCGAGAATTAATCCTACGCTTGTTAAAGTTAAGGATATTATGAAAAGGGGATTTAGGATGAAAGACATGGGCATAGTGCGGTGGTTTTTGGGAATACGCATTGAACACATTGAACATGGTGCCCTGATAACCCAAGCATTGTACGCACAGAAAGTGTTGGAAAGGTTCGACATGGTGAACAGTAAGATAAAGAACGGTCCAATCTCGGGTGGAGACGAACGAAGGAAGCTCGCATTTCCGCCAGAAGGAGATGAGCCGATAAGATATCAATAACGCGAGCTCTCCGGGTGCCTATTGTACTTGACTGTTTATACTAGGCCAGACATAACTTACGCTGTGGCCGAAATTGTTCGATATGTGACGGCGCTGCATGAGTGCCATTGGTAGGCATTGAGAGGGATTCTAAGATATGTGAAGGGGACGCTGAACCACGGTCTACTTTACAATGTGAGAAACATTTCGTATGAAATGCATGTTTATGCTGATGCTAGTTGAGCTGATGATTTGTTGACGTGAAAGTCGCAGACAGGATTGTTAACTTACATTGGGGACCACCTCGTGGATTGGCATTCCAAGAGGCAGTCCATAATAACGCATAGCACCGCGGAATCGAAGTATGTCGCTGCGGATTCTGCAACGTGGATAATTGTGTGGTTCCGAATTTTGCTCGAAGGGTTAGGTGAGAAGCAGTCGGATGCCACGGTAATTCATGAGGACAATACCGCTTATTTGCAGTTGACAAAGGGGGAAAGGAAATTTCTTATGTAGAAGCACATTAGGCTTCGTTATCACTACCTTCGCGAGAAAGTTTTGGAGAATGAGATTCGGTTGGATTATATTTAAAACGGGGATCAGCTTGAAGATTTGTTGACAAAGCCTCTCGCTTTCGCACGCTTTAATGAACTGAAAGGTAGGATTGTCGCGGAATGATCCCGGTTGTGTCAATGTTAGCAAACATTGACTATTTACTTTGTGTGATTGTAGAGAAAAATTGAGAAGAAAGATGAGAAGACCGACGATAAAGATGACGAAGACCGATGATAGGATGGCGAAGACCGACGGAGAAAACGAAGACGACGTCGACGAAAGAGATGAAGACGATATTGACAAAAAGAAAAGAACAAACCAACACGATTAGGGAGAAGACACACAAGTGCGTGTGTGAGAATAATAGAAGATGGAGTGACAGTAGGAGCAGGGATAGGATGGAGACCACAATGATGTGAGTGTAGTAAAGGAGAGGACGAAGACCACAACTATGTGATTGAGGAAGAGAGGTAGGATAGGAACATCGATGATCGGGTTATGGATATATCGACGTCGGTGGTATGGGCGGCGTATAAGGAAGTAGGGTTAAGAGAGTGTAATGATAAAGGCGGCGTAAAAGGGGTGACGGTTATACAATTCAAGACAATTCGACACGCACTGTAGTGTGCATAATCCCCAAATTTATGCATGTAACGAAACCCGAGGTTTTGTGTTACACGCACAGTAGTGTGCATAATTTATGAATTTTCATGCATGCAACGAAATCAGAAGATTTGCGTTACCCGTGTTTTGGAATTAATAGAATTTACTTTAGTAATTTGATCACTCACTATTAGTATGTTTCTATCACACGTGTGTTCGTTTTGACCTCGGTCGGAACCTGAAACAGTTTTACTATACATAACACTCCTCGTGGTGGAGGAAGAACAAAAGTAAAGAGTTAGACACTTTTACGATTTTACGATTACCGACTTTCAGTGTCTCAACTAGGTTTAACATCTCCGAACGGGGAAGAGAGACCAGATCCGGAACAGCCTACCACGGGTTGACTATCAACGGTGGAGCAAAGATAACGCAACTGTTATCAGTCAACCTTTATCAAAGGAACGACAGGGATACTGTCGAAAAAGTCAGTAGACGTGCGCTTCCAGGATCGATGGGCAGTGGGGGGAGAGGGGGGGCTGTATGACAAGTTAGATATAGGGTTAGATTTAGGGGGCTACTCTGGTTCATTTCTGTTCCGCTGTCCCGGTGGAGGGCGGTGTGAATATCAACCCTGGGTCAATTACGAACCTTTACGGGATGATAAGCAAAGGTACTAACTTGTACCTTTTCTCATCTCGGGTCGCAGCTGAAGTGAATGGGCGCACGTGCGGGCACGTGGGGTCACTTTGTCTCCTGACGTAAATGATTAGGCTACTCAGTGCGTGTTGCGGTTCGGGTCTCCCTTCCCCTAATTTGACGGTTAGGTTCAAAGGTTTTCGGCGGGTGCTTCTGGTTCTTCTTGGTAAATTATAACTCTTTTATTCGTTCCCCTGGCCGACTCGGTCGTGATATAAATACTAGTCCCGAGGTCAGTCTGGAAGTCAATCTTACACGCGTGGCGTTCCACACTGTTAGTAACCGCTATTGTGCTGGAATTCGAATTGCTTGTTCAATCTTACACCTGTGTCATTTCACTGTTGGTAATTTCCAACGTGCTGGAATGCGAATTGCATATTTGATCAATTCGGTAGCCCAAAATTTAGTGTGGGCGTCTGGATTCGCAAACCTTTATAAGTGCATGCCGAGCCTGCTCAAATCACGCGAACGTCCCGACTCTGTCGAATGGAAGATTCAAAAATAGCACGAACGGAGTAGTGTCTGCTGTTCACTAGTGTACGAAGAGGTCGTTTTCGAACGTCAGCGACCTTCGACAATTACCAACGTGCAAATATCTGCCTTGCAAGGAAATGTCGAGCCCGTTCCAAATCATGTCTTTGTTCGACAAGAGTGATGGGTAGTCGTCTTTCAAGATAGTGAAGTTGACGTCTATAATGATGCCGAGCTCCAGAAAATAGATCTGGATGATTGCATTAGCAATCACTGATCCATAGACTCCGATGCCTCTCAACCCTTTCTTCTATGGTAGACTTATGGGAATCCTTCTCTCAAATTCCCTTTCATAGTACCTGTAATGACTTTCGCACATTACCGATCTGCGATTCGCCCCAGTGTCGATGGTCACTCCGTTGAAAAATGAATCACTTCCTTCTTTCAGGTGTTGGTTCATGGTGGCGAGAGGGGTCGCCATATCTTGATCATATGTCCTCTGGTGAGCAAATGCACTGTTCGATAGGGAAACTTCCAAGGATGTTGCCGTTTCATTTGTCATTAATGCAAGATTGATGTTCACGTTGTCATCGTCATCGGTTACCCATCTAGCTCCGTCGTCATCATCAATATTCATTTCTTCATCCAATTCAGCCATCATCAGAACCATAGCTAAATCTTCAGCGGTGAGGAGAGCCCAGGGGTGCTCTTCCTTTTATTTTTTCACAGCTTTCGTGACCTCCTCTCTGCTGTGCCTGGAGTTGGCGTTGAGATCCTCACCGCACACAAAGCAGCCATTCACCCCTTTCATCCACTCAGGACACAGGCGTTTCCTTGCAGGTGCCCTCCTGTTGTTTCCTCCTTAATTTGACCGTGGTTTCTTGACATCCTTCTTGGCTTCATCGCAGTAGTTTCCCTCAAGCTCTAATCAACTTGGTCTTCATCTATAAGAATTCATGCACTATTTCCACCTACCGACTTCTTTTCATCACTCAGCTGATTTTCAACGCGATTCACAGCCTGTTGCGATTTACAAGGCATACGTTCTCTAAGAGTGGACTGTATTACTGCGATATCTACTGCCGTTAGGAGCCTGTCTGTAAAAATCTGTCAATGTGATAGGTAGCGTCGATCTGGTGTTGCAGGGAAATCAACTTAGCTACGAATTTCCTAAAATCTGTCACTTCGGGTTCATCAGGGTCGTCTGCCATGGATTGAGTTAGCGTCATTGTCTGCCATTTCGTAAAAATTCTCGCCTTCCTATCATCTGAGTTGTGCCAATCGCGCAGTACTTTCATTTCTCCGTCAAATTCTACACAATCCCTTGCATTATTTGCATAGAAGTTTAGTGCGTCACCAGAGAGCATGTCTGGAACTGCTTTTACCTTCTGGCTTTTATCTACTTCGCATATTTTGGCAAGCGTATCGAAGATGTTGATGCAGTTGTAAAGGTCTTCGTCCCAATTACCCGATAGGGTGGGTTTGCCGGCGAAGGCTTGCATCGATCCTCTAATACCGAGTGCTCTCTTATCGGGCGGTGTGGGTTCGTCCCTCATGCTGTCGCCATCTCTTTCCCTGGAGTATGGTTCTTTTTTGGGTGGTCTCCTTGGTTGTATCGGAGACCTCCCGGGTGAGCTTTTTATGTCGTTGTCATCGTCGCCTCCATCTGACGATTTGTTGGGATCGTCGTCATCATCTGGAGGTTTAAATCCTGACAATGTTGGGAAACGCTCGCTTCCCTGCGGGGTTCAGCGGAATCGATTGGCTTCTCTAGCAGTTGGTTCTGTTGCGTAATTTTAGGCGACCATGATGGCTTTTCCAGCACGTATCCAGGATTTGGGGCGAAACCCTTTTCCATCGTTTCGCCGCCTGGCACTATCATTGCATCCGGGTTAAGGTTCCGCATCCTGTCTGGGTGCACGAAATGTGTCGTGATTTTTCTGGTAGTCTTTTGTTACCGTCTCCTTTCCCTGTTTCTTTTCTTTTTCTCAGCCTTTGAGCGACCTCCTGACGTAATTTAGAGTCGATGTGCTCTTCTCTGTAGAGGACATCGATCAGTGCTTGTGTCTTCGAGGTTTTCCTTCCGTTTTCTACATAAATCCCTCTTTTTGTGAGGAATTCTGCTCAGAATATCAAGGTGTTTTTACTCCGAGTCCTTATCGTATGTGGCCTGAAGGACGTGATAAAATCCAACTACAACGATTCTCCCTCTAGACCTGTTTCAATAAAAACGTCTAGCAAATCGTCCGAGTATTTATCTAACTTTATGGCATACTGAATTCTTTCAGTCTCCGTTGCATCGGCAACAATAAAATCAGGAAAGTCGAATAAAGTTGGATATTTATCCTCCTGCACCA
This sequence comes from Odonthalia washingtoniensis, assembly GCA_032358235.1. Lineage (NCBI taxonomy): Eukaryota > Rhodophyta > Florideophyceae > Ceramiales > Rhodomelaceae > Odonthalia > Odonthalia washingtoniensis. Next base: position 6,438 of record JAULBU010083567.1, on the reverse strand, counting down.
TCTCATTTAGCGTAGAGGGAAAAGTTTCAGTATCAGTACCATGGTTCGCGAAAGGAGGCGGGCCTGGTTCTAATCGAGTTGGATAATTCAATCTGAGTCATTCTTTGATCGATCAGAAGTTTAAACTATCGAAGTGTAACCTAATAGCGGAGGTCAAGAACTCAAGAGTAGGCAAAACGCGACTTTATTATAAAACCTCGATATGTGGATATAGAATAAGACATTGAATAGAGTTAGTTCGCAATTACCGCTGTCCTTGGATGAGCGGGATGAACCAGATCCCTGCTACAGCTAAGTAGCTTTACGGGTTCTCTGGTTTGAAGCAGGGTTAGTGCTCTGTCGACTCAACGCAATCGACAAACAATCGGTCACGCTTTAGTTCTTGGGCATTCTTTCTGCTCCTCGCCACTGGTGTTGGCCAGTCCGTGGGCAAGCTTTCGGTTAGATATCTCTAAGCCGGGGTCTATCTTTCGATAATGGTGAGATAGTTACTACATGTAGCTCAATGTTGGGATTCTGGTAGTCTGTAATAAATTTCTGCCTTCTTTATTAAATTCATCGACCTGGTTCATATGACGGTATGTATATTACTTTTGAGGTCAAATTGAATGATAATAACACGTGTAATGTGTTTCCGCTAATAGTCGAGGATTTCATACTAATTTTTCAATTACATATTACAATCCTATCTCTTGTTATGTCCCGCGTGTCGCGCCGTATTTTGATTCGCGTGATTTTGTATCCGCGGTTTTGGCATGGTTTAAACCTGTTGGCCCTCGTGGCACTGTAAGGGTGTCTATCAATATTGCGTAAGTGTGGTTTCTAACGTGAAAGTACAGTACATTCCCACATTGACACGTATGTCAATTCGCAAGTTGTGCGTAGCCTCTCGCGTTTTATGGGTTGTGCAATTTTGACCGTCAGGCGCACTATGTTTTCTACCCTTTTGTGCGCATTTCGATTTCCATTGCGGGTGTTCGTGTTTCACCCTTCTCGGATTACTTTCGTCCAAAATCATCCCCCGTACGTGTGTCCGTACTACTCTGGTGATAGTAGGATTTTTTTGAGTCATTACGCACCTTCCCTCATCATGGAGTCATAATCCTCAGCGTCGCCGTCAATCATCATTATTGACGCAAGCGTCATCATCAGCATTACCATCATTATTAGCAACATCATCTTCAGCGACATTATCTTCATTAGCAACATCATCATCAGCGACATCATCGTCATTAGCAACATCGTCATCTTCGTTATCCACATCATCATCGTCAATATCATCATCAATCATGTAGCAACATCATCATCAGCAATCGTCTTCATCATCATAAACATTTAGCTGCATCATCATCAGCGTTATCAACTTCATCATCACAAGCAACATCGTCATCATCAGCTGTTGAAATAGTCAGTGATGCAAAAACAAAATATATAAACCTCTTTAAGTGAATACGAAAGGGAGGAAGAGTGGGTGAGATAGATCTGCTCGTTTAATCTACTGTGATTTGACGGGTGATTCTAACTCGTCTGGTTTCTCAAAGATGACTGTGATCCTGACACAGTGAAGTGTTGTTTTGGATGTCTGGTCGAAGAATACCTACGTATTCTTCACAACTCGGTGGGAGTTGGATAATAAAGGTACGCGGCGGGGGCGCGTGCGGAATCTGATTTTTCGTTAATGTCTGCTGACTTTATTATTGTTCCCCCCGTGCCGAGGTTTGGTCCGTATACTGGAATCAGGATTAATTCCAACTGGGGAAAAATTCCAACACACGTGTCAATGAAAATACTACTGTTAGAGATGTAATTAATATTACTGTTATGAAAACCTATGAGAAATATTATTGTTATGAAAACGTAAATAATTAGTGTAGGGTTCATTAATTTTTCCACAAGTGTATCGTTTGAAATGTATCACTCGTTAATTGAGTGATCTTTCACCTCATATGCAGGCTTTCATTGTCACTGTATTTGAGATGGTGTAATCTATTTTTAACCCTTATACACTAAACCGATTTCTTAGTGTCATTTGTTTCCCTCTTGTCCCCCCCTTCGCCCGCTATCATCCTCTTCGTCGATCATGGTTCGAAAACCAACGTCGTCAACCCTTCCCATCATCCGCAATGAGCCTCGTCCTCTTGAACTCCCGTCGTCATTTTGACGAGCCTATATCATCATCAACACCGAAGCGTCATCATCATGAACGATGAATCAACGTCTCGTTGTCAACCGAACCGTATCACCATCATCATGAATCAACATCACCATGGGTCAACGGATCAACGCTATCATACTTAACAAACATTATCGTCAACCATCGAACAATCATCATCCTGATGAATTTCATCATCATATTTAGCATCATCCATCAATCTGATCCCAAACAACGTCGTCCTTAATTCAACCTCATCCCGCCGTCCACTCTTTCACATCTATGTCATTCTTGGTTCGGGTTCGTGTCGTACGGACTTGTCAAATGCATCGAATAGAGGTGTCGATTCGACAGCCGGCTGTGGCGATATTTTCCTTAAACTGTTTGTAGACGTAATAGGATCCTTTGTCGACTTCTAAATAATCGAGGTCTATGTATGTTATTGTCCACAACCTCCTTACTGATCTCCAGATCTTATCGGCTGATTAGTTCCGAAAAGCACGCGGCAGAAAAATGAGTTCTTTCGTCAACCATGTGCAAGATAAGCTTGTTCTTTATGAACATGTTGTCTACAATTACACGATGGTTGAATCGTAGGTCTTCTGTTTCTACGGTCAACCTAAACTGTTGCGGCGTCAAGGCATTCCTCAAGCGTATCTTACAATCATCGCTTATCTTTATGGGTTCTCTCATTATTTCTTCATCTAATGTCCCTGTGGTCGCTCTTCTTAACAGTTTATATGTTGCTCTCACCAATGGGTGACCAAATACCCTCTGGATTCGCCTCAAGTCTTCCTCCGTATACAACGCATATGGCGTATCCTCATCTGACCAACGGTGGGCATAGAAGTAATTCTCTGGCACGAGGGGCTGTTTCAATTCCCTAATGTGTAGGTAACTACCTTTCAAGGTGATGTCCAAGTTATTCTGAAGCACGTCTTTATTAGAGAGTAAAGAAGGACATTCGTCTCTCATTATTGAAAAATTGACATCAATGATGATTCCAAGCCTTCTAAATGAGATTTGTTTTCTAACCTCTCCAATTATCTTTCCAAGTCCTTCTATCCCTTTTAGTTCCTTCTCTGATGATACCGTATTGGTATCATTCGTCCAAATTCTCTTTCGTACGCCTTGTATTGAAACTGACTCATCACGGATCTACTATTTGCTCCTGTGTCATTTTTTATTCCTTTAAAATCTACCGTACCATCATCTTTCAGCTGCCTGTGCACCAATGCCAACGTAGCTTTCATGTCTCCTTCATATGTACGTCCAGCATGAATGCGTTGTTCTATAAGGCGATCTCAAGTGAGGAAGCATCTTCCTTAGTCATCATCGCTATCTCTTCCCAATCATCTTCGTCTTGTAATCATCTTGCATCATCATCATCTTCTCCCTCCTCGTCACAAATCGTCATGTTGACCACAGCTCCCAGGTCATCGATCTATAAGAGAACCCGTCGGTGGTTGGCTTTCAGTTTGTCAATCGCGTCCTTCACGTCTTCTTTACTGTGTTTTTCATTAGCTCCGTGGTCCTGTCCACAGACGAAGCAATCCTCGACTCTCTTCATCCAGTCAGGGCACATTCTTCTGCCTCTCGATGAGTCACTTGGTCTCCAGCAATCTCTGATGTCATGCCATGGCTTCTTGGTATCTATTCTCGATTCTCCCACGTACGACTTCCCCACGGAGTAGTTTTCCTCCATGGGAATCTGGTCGATAGTGAATGTTTCGTTGCTTACCTCTGACTTTTAGCTATCACTTAGTTGGTTGGCAACCCTGTTGACAGCTTCCTGACTTGACTCAGGCATTATATCCCTGAGTGTAGTCTGGGTGCTGGGTATGTCAACTGCAGTAAACAATCTGTCACGCAAGAAACTGTCAGTATGGTTAGTGGTATCTAACTGTTTTTGGAGGGCACTAAGGTCAGCAACAAACCTCCTGAAAACGCCAACTTCAGAATCGTCAGGTGAATCTGACATTGACTTTGACATTTGTATCGTCTTCCACTTCATTAATATACGCGCTCTCTTTTCATCTGAAGTATTCCATTCTCTCAAGCTTGTCATCACATCTTCGTACATCCATTCATCCTTCCTTTTAGAAGAAAAATAGCTTAAATTGTCACCGGTAAGCATCACATGAATAGCTTTCAACTGTTCATCTTTATCAAATTCTCACATGGAGGCCAAAGTATCAAATATGCTGATGGTGTTATTTAGGTCTTCTTCCCAACTACCTGAAAAGTTTTTCTTATCGACGAAGGCCCGCATTAACCCACTGATTCAGAGGCCTTTCTTTGTCTGATCCTTAACTTCCTCCATATCTCATAGTCCGCGATACGACGGTCTCGAATATGCTCCTCTGGCCTCGCCGTCGCATATATCTTTTCTGTCGAATCGAATTCGATACATGGCGCGAGCGGTGTTTGTGTGATACCACCCGAAATGGTTTCTGATAGACGATGACGGTTAATGTTGGGGGAAGTTGAAAGGAAGATGAATGTTGGTGAAGAAATGTTGGGGATGATGAATGTTGGTGAAGTCCTGTTGGGGATAACGGTTTGTTAGTAAAGACGAAATGTTGGGATCGTTGATAATGACGTATTGTCGGTAAAACATAAAACGTCACTTCGATGACGGTTGGAAAGGTTGAGGCGGTGAACTAAGTTGTTGAAATACAAGGGGAGTAATAAATAATAATGTTCATTAAAGAAGACGATGTTTTATGCCATGACCAGAGTAGAAAAGAGGGAACAGGCTCAGAGAATTTGAAGAAAGAGAGGGACATGACTCCAATAAAGGAACGAGGATGATTCGCGTGGAAAGTGAAAGAAAGGAGAAGAAGCTACAAAATCACGCAACCCACAAGTAATCATTGAGACTATATACTGGACAACTGTATACCAAAAATCAACAGGATTTACAGGTGACACATCACCTGAGAATACAATACTCTCATGCAGTTATGGAATCATGATATTGTACACACGGATAAACTTACCTACATGGCAAGTCAAGGGAAAAGGGGATGTTTTGAAATCATGATACTGTACTTGAACAAAACTTACTTACATGGCAAGTAACGGGATAAGGGGATGAAAATCTGAAGCTCTTCACATGTGATTTCACACGTGTGTATTATTAATTCGAAGGATTACTCGAATTAGAATCATTGATCTTTGCGCAATGTTTCTTTCTCGTATCATTTTGTTCGGATCTTGTTCGCATACTTAAATCCCGCCTCAATGAGGATCGGAAGAAGAATAATAAAGGTAGACATAAGAAAAAAACCATACCGCACTTGAAGAGGACAACGAATTGCACCTAACGGTCAATTACAAACTGTACGAGGAAATATCGTCGACAACACGCACTAGGTAACTAACCACTACAGTAGGGGCAAAACGATCCCACGCGCACATCCGCGTGTTCAGATCGACCGGCTGCGCATAGATCCGAATGGGGGAGATTAGCCTGATCACCGACCACAACTCCCGCGACGATACTCGATAGTAGCAGGGTAAAGGGTCAAAGCGTGTATTAAATGAAACATGTCACAGCCACATACTAAACTCTCCAGATCTCTTACTGACTCTATTTATTCATTATTGCACCCAATAAAGACAATTAGCCTTCGGCTATCGGCCGTTTTGACAGTTTAAACTTTTCTAGCTAGCAAGAAAAAAAATGACTCAGCCACAGCCGAGAGAAACTACAAGCCATGAAAGAAGAGGTCTACGTGCCAACTTAGCGACTAGATCATCATCACGAATCCAAGGACTACCAGTCGTACCACCGCCGCTAACATCGACTAATTCCCCACCCGAAGTGAATGATGGCAGTAACGTGCTAGAAATCCCAGAAGACATCCGTCTCGAACTACACTCCCCATCTAAACACCCAGCCTCGGGCTGAACACTACCGGCTCAGATAAAAGTCCGAATAAAGTATACACCCGAGACATACCCGATTCACCACATCCAGCAGTATATTACGACCCAGAACCACTGCCCAGCACAGCGACGGACATTGAGATAAAACAGCGCGTAAAAGAACTCCACGATATGGTGGTGGAGATGTTGGAGACGTATAAAGAGTTTGATCCGGAAGGGGAAGACCTGTGGATAGAATTCATATCGTCATTTCGACCACACTCGATAAAACTATGGAGACTGTCCCAGCTGACGAGGTGGACCAACTTCCTAATCCAGAACAAGGTCCATGTAAGAAAACGAAAAAGGATCGATAAAACCCAAAAGCTCATCAATCTAGTATACCGTGATGC
>JAULBU010083456.1:0-28031 GCA_032358235.1 Odonthalia washingtoniensis | reverse complement strand
TTTAGTATCTTGTGCATACCATAGTATCGAAGCATGGCTTTGTAGTTTTTACCGTTATGTCGAACATATACCATCTTCGTACATCTAAATGGCTTAACTATCTTGATATCACCACTTCTACTAAAAACATCTTTCAAACATCGTTTCTTCATTGCTGAATGTCGATGTTGTGTACTTATTCCTAATCGTGGTGCATAGTTTATTGCGATATTCCACCAGATTTTTGGCAGTCCAGAATGAATATCATCGTGCGTGCCATTTCATTCAACGTTCGATTCATTATTTCAGCAATATTTAGTTGCTGATGGCCATATATTCCAGATTGTGCATGGGTGATACTATTTACTCTCAATCATTAGCAAGAGAGTGCTTGACTAGTATTCAGTCCCTTGGTCAGTTCTTAGCGTCTGAATTCTGTAACCTCTGTTGTGTATTCAACCTACGTGTCGCTCTATATTTTTTAACGTTTGAGTCTTATTTTTCATCAAAAAGCTAACGGTAAAACGTGTAAAGTCATCTATGAAGGTATGAAAATATAAGTCTCCGTTCACTCATATCAGGAATATAAACTGGACCACAGGAGTCTGAGTATATCAACTGACCTGGCCTATTTGTTCGCAATTTTGTTGACTCATATTTCTCGTTAAATTCGTTCATATTCTATCTGCCTTTTTGGCAATTCATGTAATTTAACTTACGTCGGAGGTCATATTTTGAAATCTGTAGTTTACCTAGTATGGGAAATGGATAGATACCACTTTTTGATAAGTTTCCGAGTCTGCTCTGCTAGTCTCTTAACTGGTTCTCGGTATTATAATATTCATAATCATCTTCATCCCTAGATCTACTTTCTTCGTCATTAATGCCAACTTTATTTCAAATTACTTTCAAGTTCCATTCGTATAAATTAAAACCCCAGATCCATTTTTCCTCTGTTCTGTATAGGTTATCCTTTCCACGAATTACTCTTGTCATTACTCTGTTCCCCTTAATAAACGTGCGCCTCAATGCTTCGAATTGTACGCTGACATTTGGGTCCTGTGTTCATTTTCCTACTGATAACAGGTTCTTCCCAATTTGTGGAAATACTTTTACAATTATATATTTTTCGTTCCCTTTTCCTTTTTATCGCCAGATTCTCATATATGACGGTCTTCAATGTGCCTTCTTCTCATTTGTAGTTTTCGAGATTTAAGTCGTTTCTTTCATAGGAATCGGAGGCTCCCAAGTCAATGATGCATTTTTCTTTTTACTTGTAAAGAGAAGTCCTTTGAGTTTTCCTCTTTGTTTATGTTCCCAGCTCAGCCCCTACCTACTGATGCGTTTTAAATAATTTTTGGCTTACCTGCCAATCGATGCTTTTGTTTCCATTCTTCAGACACAGATGGCAAGTGCCATTAAAAGTAAACTTCTTCTCCGTATTATTAGTTTTGTAATTTTCACCTACATTCGATGCAGTCAACGATTGCTGCACTCTTCGTTTCCTCTTCAATGGTATGATCGGATCTCCAATACCTTCTATCGATATTTCTCGCAGTTTAGTCATCAATCTGGAATATTACAATCCCTCACAGGATGTATTAATCATTCTTACCAATGGTTTTATACTTATAAAAGTCCTTGTGTGAGTTGCGTTGGCCCCACCTATGTGCCTCCGGTACTTCAACATATGTATATCTAAGTAGATTAATTAATTCCTGTACTCGACCTCTATAGGAAATAAGGATTTCCGTATTCTTCATACCAATCGTGATTAGTTGCGTATGTATCTCGCACAGTGCCTTTTTTCCAACTGCTCTACATTGTGTAACAAATGCACTCCATAATATGCTTACTAAGTACTTATGATGGAGTGCATTCGTTACATAGTGAAATGGACCGTCTCTGTGGTTAGGCATCACACTAGTTTGCGTTGTGCTAGGATTTCTTCTTTCTTATATTTTGCTGCAGTAATATCTTTTTCAGTGTTATCAGGTTCTGAATCTATTTCTACTTTACGTTCTGCAGCAACGCTCTCAGCCAAATTTTTAGTATTTTTTATAGGGAAAATGATGGTGGTAGTCCTTCTCTACCATCTGATTATAAATATTAATTGCCCATAACTTCAATTCCTATCCTAACGAAAAATATTTTAATCCCTTTAGATGCGACACGGTATCATCCTCAGGGTTCTTCATGTCTATTGTTGGTAGACTACAAACAAAAAAAGGGATAGAGAGAAGAAGAAAAACTTACCTAGTTTTTAATTTCTTTCTGGTGTCTCTTAATGAGTTGGCGTAGCTATGAACAAAGATTCAAACGTATATCTCTACTGCTAGAATTTAGGGATCACTATTGTGATCCCGATGTTGTAAAGGACACTAGTTCGCGAATATGGGTCCCATTTTCATTATTTCTTCACGGACATAAACATCAGGAGGTATACTACCCGTGGTCCAAGTTTCATCTAAATCGGCAAACTGGGCGCTCACGAGAACGTTCAACATTCGAAGTTTCCAGGGTACTTTGAGATTCCGGAAAAGGGATTAGGATCACTAAATTGATCAAAAAATTAAGCAATTTATTCTACACCTTTTCCCCAACCCCAATCTCCGGGCATCGTTCTTTCCCCTCTTCACGACAGTAAGCTTCTCATTAAAATAGTAGTTGCTAGGAAGAATCAGAGTCAGTGAAATTATTGATACTACTTGAATTTTAAACACCTGGACCAGGCTCCCCATCCACTTCGGAATTGTTTTGTCATTCTCTGAATTTGCAGAAACAGTTGGATATTTTGAGCCTATTGTAAGCTGTAGGATATTCCGCAACTTCAGTACATTTTGTGAGTACCACAAAGAAAAACAACTTTTTCGAAGTCTAGGGTAGGTGCGTACACAAAGGCTAAACGAACAGAGGTCGCAGCGAAGAGAAGACCTGTTACCCCTCCATGATGGTCCCTTATTCTGTCCACACAGGACAAATTAAAGCAGAGATCCTTTCTTTTGTTCATGTCCATGGACAGATAAACAAAGTTTTTGTTAAAACGTAAAACAAACCACTCGACCACATGCACTGGTCCTGTAGGGACAAAGATGGATTTCAACATATTTCAAAACTTTCCCTCGATGAGCGGTCACTTACAGTTTGCTCAAAGGCTACCACGATTGTAGCTCGTCACATGACTTGTCGGGGTTTTCAATAATTTCACTCAATGACACCACCAGGATTCGAACCTGGGGCCATAACCTGTTAAAATGTAAAACAAGCCACTCAACCACATGCGCTGGTCCTGTAGTGATAGAGAGCGATATCAACATATTTGAACAGTTTTAACTCGTCCGAGTTGTTGAAAAAGACGAGAAACTTTCTCTTCTTACATGTTCTAAGGCAACTAGAGCATCTTTTTCAGATCTCTAAATTCCCTGTGACTCATCAACTCATCAACCGCCTCATCAACTTCATTTCGAAGCGTAGCAACATAGCTCAGTAGATCATTCCAATGGTGAACATGAAACCACCAGTTGGCTGAATTTTGTTGAAGGCATTCAGATAACTGTCCAATAACTTGAATAATCTGTCATTTTCCAAGAGGTCCTGCTTTTCGAACATCCTCCAAGCCAGAAAAGCATTTACGGCTACTTTATTTAAAGTCTGTACCATAATTTCCTGCTCCCATTTATGGTCTAATGATGAACTTGATAAAATTGCCCTTTTTGAGTTGCTCCATCTATACCTCCCTTCGTTTTTGAGTAGAATACATGAGTGGCATGTTTAAATAACTTCAAGGGAGAGAATGGATTTTTTCCGTTGGCATGATTGTTGACACGTTTCCAGAAAGTGAGGCGAGTAGAAACTGAGAGACGGGTTTAAAAAGTACACGATTAGATTTAATAGCCCTCATTACTCGCTCCTAGCGAGGTACTACACCATTCAATTAACGGTTGTCAAGCGGACCATAGAACATCAAAGGCGAGTGTTAACTGTTCCGTCTCACATTTTTCGACTAAAATATATACAACACTAGTTTCGGCAGCACATAGGTAAATAATAATATGTAAGTGTATTGTAGTACCATAGCTTTATGTATGATCTGAGAAGTGTGTTCAGTCGGAACATTTTGACGGAAAACTACATCTCATACATGACAAAATATTGGATCAGAAGACAGGAATTCTATGGATTTCCCTAAAGTCCTTGGGGATACTCTTGACTTGATTTATAAGAATCCGAGATAGTATTTTATTACATCCACGTCACCATCACCCTCACCCAAGTCATCAAATGGGAGACTATCCAGACAAAGTAGCATGATTCCATTTGGGGAGCATGCTCAGAATGGGGATTCCGTCATCGCAATAATTCCAACCTCATACACCTCCAATGAAATTCTTCGCCCTTAGAGTCACCATTGCCGATCCCTCATTTATAGAACCCCTTTTCATAGATTCAGTGCAAATCTTTGACTCAAATATTTCCACTGAATCTATGAAAAGGGGTCATTTCAGCTCGGAGCTGAACCACCCATTATAAAACTCCTCAAATTTCTCTTCTAAGATTTTTTCTGCACTGGTCGTATGAGGAAACTGTACAGATGTACGGAAATGGTTACTATTGACTAGTAACCCTTTCCGTACATCTGTACAGTACAGCAGCGCTGGTAATATTTTTCTTCGTAGTACGAAGTAAAATATTACCAGCATGTGTACTGGTGATTCCGCATTTTCTGATAACAAACCAGTCCGAACACCGTTTTCCAATGGTCAAAACTAAACAGTCCTGTAGTATAATATGTTTTATATATAACCTCATTTTATCTACTTGTGTATTTGGTGGTTTCTGATACAAAAGTACACTATATTCGAGGGGAATACAGTGTTTTGTTACTGCGACTTAGCTGTTAAGATGTCGCTGAACACCGTCAAGGACAGTGTACATAAACCTTAGAACTTTTTCAAAGTGTTCAGTCCATTCTTTCTGACCACAATATCAGTAACCTTTTTGCTTCCAACTCTAGATAACTACACTATACTTGTCTTGATGTTGTGAATACACCTGGTTCTAATAGGGTTTACCATCAATTACAAATGCGTCCCTACGTTCAGCCTGAATACATATTTCAATACCTTCACCTTCAGTAGAAATTACACCACCACCATCAGTAGGGTTCAAATTACCACCAGAAACACCACAACTAGTGGTAGTTTCAGCATTCTATTCCTCGACATTGGTATCATTAATCACACTCTGCTCTATTATATCAGACCTAACTGTATCCAGTACGATTCTGCCACATACGGGAGAACTTCAAGTAAATGTTCAGGCATAATGAACACCGAAACGATACCAATATTAGACATCATATTCAGAAAACTTTCTTTCCAGTACCCCCTGTCAGCCGTAACTATACATCCATTCACAGCTTGTACCCCTCGACCTTCCATAACGGAACCCATAAGCTTTTGGACAGGTTTAACATGTGTCTCTCCTCTACGTCTGAACCGAACAGCACAATTCTCGAAAGGGCATCGTCAAGTGCGTCTGCAGCATTTCCTTCTTTATCAGTCTTCCTACAACTCAACATTTCAACCTTATTGTCCAATTCCCTAGTCCCGTATAGATCTTCATCCAATGTTGCAAGTAAATGCAGTGGCGAGAAAAAATTGTCAAGTTTCTTTGTATTCCGGTGTCTCAAATTCTGACAACTGGCATGTTTGATCTCTTTGACTGTTCCAAACTATTCCTGATTCCCAATCTTTCCCTAAACCGTAATGAGCAAGTATCTTTTCTGAAATGAATCTCATACGTGTAACAGATGGACTTTCGATACCGGTCTGACGAAGAACTTCAATGGTTTGATTAAAACAGAGCTTCATATCGGGTGACATTAATAGTATAGAAACATGTCTATACATTTCTGACAATGATACAATTTCCTCCCTATTTTTCTTCAACCAAATGGATCCATTTAGCCGGTCTAATAATCGCTTTAGACGATTTTCCATGAACAAACCATGTCGTTCCCCTATTTTCTTTAATCCCATAAACGCGAAACTACAATCTCATCTTGTTCATTTTAGATACGTATAGCAACCTTTCTCTACAGTCAAATAACTTTTTGGCTAGGTCTTGTTCCATCAGTATTTCTCTGCAATTCATTGCACCTGTTCTCCAACCACTTTGTCAGTTCACATTTTTTCGTTACCCTCTCTCCTCTAACCCGTCTGCTTCCACGGGATGATCCCCTTCCTCTTCTCGCAGCCCGATAACCCTTCCCTCTCGTTGGTGTAGGTTTTATAAGTTGATTGTTTGTTTGGCCACTTGGTACTAGTTGCGTATGTTGTATTGGATGTATTTGTTGAACATTTTGTTGTAGTTGAAGCTGTTTTCTTGGTTGTATTGGTTACATGGGTTGAGAGTCCTTTTTGTTGTTTTTTGTTCATGTTGTAGGTATTTTGATGGTTGAATGTGTTGCGATGGTTGATGATGTTTCGTTGGATGAATATTTTGTGTTGAATGGACATGTTGTGTTGAATTCTGTGTCGAAACAAGTTGTACAGCTTGCTCTCTTCTTGACAATGGTTGCATGTCGGTTTTTAGGCGTGATTTGACGTATTTTAGGGTATGAAAATACCAAGAAGACGAGTATAATGTTTTATCATTAAGTCGCGATCCCAATTGCCGATTCAATGATTGAACATTCTAGAAACTCACTCACATAGAGGTCCTCTACAATGATTGGCTAATTAAAGACAACCTTTCTAATTATTTTTTGGAAAGGTTTACAGAAGCTGTTGCAATGCGACTCACTTTTTGGGCCATATGTCGTATAGCTCAAAAATGTGTAATTGCCGTATGATCAGTATAGTGATCATATGGCATATAATCACTATACTGACCATACGGTCATTTCCTGAAATTCTACTTGTTGGCTTTTCATCACGATAGTGATCACTAAAAGCACTAGAGATATACTTCATAATTATCGAAGATGTATTTTTCTTTTGTTTGTCTCAAGGTTAACCAGACGAGTTTGTAGTCGAACTAATACACAGATGATTAGACGTTTATAGAAAGAAAAAAACTGGGTGCATTCAGGAATTATATTAAGTTACAGTTTAAAATTTTGATTTTAAAGGAACTGCATCAGGAAATACATTATAACTGTACACGTATTTTTCCGCATGGTGACTCGGGGGTTACCCTGGCAACCAAAACAGTCCCACCAAACACAAATAAACCGACCGGGGACCCGTTGTGCCCTCCGCGTGTTCGCCACGCGAAGCACATAGCGCGCGATCTCATCAGACAACTAATGATGCATACCTCCAGATAACGACTGCAGCTTTCTATCGTGCAATGATCCCGGGAAGTTGATACCAGCGTGTATCACCTCTCCCTTAAAGTTTAATACAAACAAATTTTTTACCTCAACATTCGTTTTATACCCCTCATAGAACGTTTTCTGCGCACCCTTTTTGATATACGCTGCGCAAGGCATCCCACCCCCGTACACTACACCAAACATATTTCGTAGTAAACTCCCTTGTGATCTGTTATTCTCGAGAAGAGAAGCTGACTCCTCCATCTCTTCCGGCCTGGGCCAACATACTTTCAATGCATCTGATCCACTTTTTTCGAGTAGCCGATACATAATCTTCATGACGTAGTCTACTCAAACATTAAGAGAGGTTGGCACAAATCCAAATATAGATCACGCTGTATATTTCCGTCCACTTGTCTTCAGATACCACAGCACGAGTCCAAGAAGGTCTGTAGTGTCAACAGTCGGGCGGTGCCCTCGCACCTTCGGTCCTGTACGATATGGACTACCGTAGTTCATAGGCGGTCTATGTTGCACAGATAATAGTAGAAGGACATCAAAAATTGCATATCTTTCGAAGTTTAATGATATGATAAAGTCAGAAGATGTACCACAGGACACTAATTGTCTCCATGGCGTGGCTGATGTGGAAGATATTGGCTTCAAAAGTGCCACGCGGAGGTACCTCGGTTGCCGTTCTCGTATTTGCTCCTCTTCTCAAAACTTTTTGCGTCTGCGAAGGACGATTTTTGCTACAGCTACCGATACTGCCGCAGCAGCACCCGCGACGAGTATTAGGTGACGGTGGTTCATGTTCTGTTAACTTGCTATATCAACAGAGATGGAAGTTTGACAGATGATATCGAATTGACAATAACCCAAATTTTAATTTGTTACTTTGAAACACCCCTCTCGCCCGCTTAACAGATTTATAAAAAAAGAAAAAAGAAAAACTGTCCGCCTCCTTACAAAAAATATAAAAAAAATACTGTCCGCGCCCTTGCAAGAGGATAACGGCTTGACACTAACCCAAATTTCAATTTGTAAATCTGAAATGCCCCCCGCCCAACAAATTTACAAACTGTCCGCCTACTTGCAATGAAATAATCGAATCTGATTGGCCCAATTTGTAAATTTGTAAATTAAATTTACAAATTTTGTCCAATTCCTGAATGCACCCACTTTTCGAAGTTTATGTGTTAATGTAAGTGTAAACTAACAAAACACGTGTGGAAACTGTCAGTACTTACTGTACATGGGACTCATCCACTTCAGTGTATACATACTACGACGTTACTACTATAGTATTCATACACTTGTTAATCCATTTATTCGACTGTTGCCACCCCTAATATTTTCGATATTTTCGATATTTTCGATATTTTCGATATTTTCGATTTCTCGATTTCTCGATTTCTTGATCTGATTGATTTTCCGAGCTGTTTGAATTTTTGATCTTTTTGATCTTTTGATCTTTTTTTTAATGTCATATTTCTCCTCAAATGTTTTGATTCACAACGTGTTTTGTGTTCTTTCCTTCGATCACCCACAAAAACAGTGATCACAAAACGATTCAATCATAACATTTAAAACAACTGCAACAATGGTAACAACCGAATCTGTGTGACAACTTTCGTTGTTATTGTCGTGGTAAAGTGTTTTTGTGTTTTTTGAAAAAAAGGTACCCCTGAAAAGAAAACCCCTCGTTCATTTCAGCAGTGTTTATTGATATAACGCATTTAGAAAAAGGAATTGCGGCACAAACTGTATACATTGTAATGTGAATACATTGCAATGTGAGATTCTGTACAATCCGTGCCACACATTTGTGCAGTTATGGCATTGTAGCCCAGAGGACAAATTACCAAATTACCAGATTGTAACGGAGAGGTCGAACCAGTTCGACCAGTTCGAATGGAGAAGTCGTCAGGAGAGGTCCGTCAGGAGAGGTCGTCAGTTCGAACCTTACACTGACACTTCCATTAATCATTCTTTCATAATTAGCTGTAGAATGAAAGACAAAGAATTCTTTTCCGTAGTGTGCGTTGTGCGTTGTACCCACACTAATTACGTTAAAGCGTGAGATAGAAGAGGACTTGGAAGAATTGGTACAATCTGTCATCTTGTTTTATTGTTAACTTTCGTGTTGATTTCATTCATTTCTATTGTTTCATGTTCTGCTGCATCTTCCAAACAAACCACAACTTCTCTATCTGATAAATGACAAATGGTATCGACTAGATCCCTGGTCGTACAGTGCATTAATTCGCCACAAATATTTCTTCTTCTCATCTTCTCAGTCTTACCTCACTTGGTACAGTCACCAGCATTGATATTCATACATTCGACATTCGCTGGCGTATCACCACCATAATCATCAAAGAAACAACAGCAACACTTAATTCACCATAAAGTCTCATATTCTCAGTCCTAGCTTACTTGGTACACTCACCAGCATTGGCATTCATACATTCGACATTCGCTGGCGTATCACCCCACCACCTGTACTATCGCATCATCATCATCAACAAAACAAGAGCAATAACAATAATGTTAACGTTCTTCCACTTGCTATCACTACTTCTTTCGTAATAGAAACAACACACCACGAAGCATCAATGTTGTTCATGCTAATGTCTGATGGTATGTTACGAGCTACCGACCCTGCCAAACAATCTATCATCTCGCAGGTACCTGTGTAGTTGATAAAGTAAGACGATTACTTTTTCTCTATGTTTATTTTTAGAGTGATCTGAGTGGCTGCCTATTTATGCACTTCCAGGATCTTGTTCTTTTTCTTCAAATTGATCCTCATTGCTGCTAATATCAGATCCATTATCATCACCACTGTCTCCCCATTCCTCCCGTTGGCTTGAAAATTCTTTTAAAAATATGATGGGAGTTCAATCCGTTGAAAATCGCGCAGTTATCAGGAGTCAACGTAGTCTGAATGATACCTGTCTGGGTCTGGATCTGAACACATTCGTAAAGAGCGTTGAGGGTATCATGGCAGTAGAAATGTGGATTTTTTTCGTTGTTTCGAAGACCTATTACATCTCTGTTTATTTTATATGTTTGTTGAAATTGTAAAAAATAAGGTTTCAACTTGAAGATTGTGATTTTTGAATTCTTCGCTGATGAAAAGAATAAACAGAAAGCTGCGTCCGAGCCATGATGTTGCCTTTATTAGCCGTTTTGCAAGAGTCATAAGGTAATATTTCCCAACAGAAGATTGCACTGGCGATTTTGTAACATGTAATATCTAAACGTGATTTTATCAACTCACGAATTAGGGGTTTATCATGTCAAATGCACTATGGACTTGCAAAAATGGAAGTGTCAGGTGAACACATGCTCGTTTTGGTACATGTTTTTCAAAGAGAGGATTTTTTTTGTCGAAATCCTTTAGCACGTACTTTATATTCCAATGTAACTATGTCAGTTGGAAACTGTGCAAGTAAATCCAGGCAGACTTACAAACTAATCGGCTCATATCACACAAATAGAAAAGGATAGACTTATATTCTACAGGAATTGGAATCTGGGAGGAATTTTAAAGCATAGTTGAAACTACCAATCTTTCAGTGATGCGAAGAACGATGCTGATTACCATCGTGTAAGTTGAAAACATAATTTCTTCTATTGACCATTTGAGCCATGTTCGCCCTTATGTAAAAACAAAGCTTTGTATCACTTCACCTCACAGTCATGTAGTCCTGCCATCACTTTACGCATTCCATAAACATCTTGTACAATCCAATTCACCAAAAGCATCAATATCCTCAACATCGATATTATATCATCAAAAAATATATTTATTATATGTACTATATTAACATCATTAACAGCCTCGACAGCATCAATGTTCTCATGTTAAAAGTATATGCACCATCTTTTCTTCTACTGAGTGCACACGTTCCCCTTCGTCACAGCATTTGGTACGTCACAACACAATGTTCCATTTCTCTACAACTAACTAAAATCTACTTTTACACTATAATACATAAAAAGAAACTCCGCATCTAACTAAATCTACTTTAACACTATAAAAAGAAATTTTCTTCCTCTTAAAACTATGTCAAAATTCACTCGTTATACCATAGCCATGTAGCCGTACCATCCCTTGGCGCACTTCATAAACATATTATACATAATCAAATTCATCAAAAGCATCAATATCCTCCAAATCGGTATTATATCATCAAAATTTTTAACACCATAAACAACCTCGACACCAACGTCTTCATGTTAAGTATATGCACCGTCTTTTCTTCTACGTAGTTCTCATGCTCTACTTCGTCACAACATTTTATGTGCCGCAACCCATTGTTCATTTTTCTACAACTAACTAAAACTTACATGTACACTATAATATATATAAAAAACCCTTGAATCTAATTAAATCTACTTCTACATCCTGAACATTATGAAGGTCCTCAATATCATCAACTTGGCAGTGAACATTATCAACATTATCAACAAGAACACCATCAAAATCATCATCATTGTCTGGAAAAATCATCCGCATCATTATCTTCATCTTCATCAGCAAGATATCGGCATTATTGCTATGATCATAATTATCAATAGTAACCAATAAATTTGCTAAGATTAGAAAACAATGAACCAGCCTTCAATATCACCGGAAATTAATACCAAATCCTGTACCTCCTCCTTCACAATTCCGATTACTCCAGCACTGCCAAAATTGTTTCCATACTCAACTTCACGTTTCTGTTCGCTATCCCCAACTCTGATTCCTACTGATACTTTATCCACCTCATTCTTCATCTTGATACCCTCCTTGATCTCGATCACCTTCCTCTTTAGTCTTTCATTGTTATGTTCCTCTTTTGCCACCCCTTCATCTCCACCAAAATTAAACTCGGTTACCATAATCGTTTCTCGCACATTATTTACTAACTTCATCTTCTCATTCTTCTTTCCTTCATCCACACCAAGTGATGCTTTCTATTTCTCATCCAAATTCACATTGCTAGTTTCCCCCGCGTCTAGCTCCTGTCTTACACCATTGTTGATGAAACTCTCCTTCTTTTTTTTGATTCCGAGACCTTTATCAAATTACCTCATCTTACCCCATATATATTCACATAACTGTTTTTATATCCTCCAGTCCACCCCCGCCATATTGTTAACATGATGGATATTTACCTCACTTACCATTCTTTGTTCATTATTATCAGCCTAATTTTTTATCTGAGCCACTTTTCCCCCTCGGTTCGTATATTTTTCGGCCACATCAACCTTCTCCGCAGCTTCCAGTTTAATTTGCATCACTCTTCTGTCATCTGTATCCTTCTTCACTTCATCATCATACTGTATCTCACCAATTGTATCACCACCGTATCTTTATATTTCGTCACAACAATCTTCTTTCACTTTTGATACTTTTCTTTCTCCCTCTTTAATCTAATTCATCTGTTCAACCTCCTTCAAATCCACCTCCTCTCTATTATTACTCCCACCATCTTCTCTCACCTCCACTTTCTGTTTAAATAATATCTCCAAGTGTAAACGTATATTACCAAAATCAGAACAGCGCTTTTCCCATCCTCTACCACATCCCTATATTCTGATATGGTAGCGTTAGTATCGTCCTCAATTCTCGACTCCACTTTTGCGCCAGGCTCCTCCACATTGAAACCCACCGCCAAAATTGCTTAATGCAACTTTTCCACATTTTCCACCTACTTTCCACTAACCTCATCACCAATATTTTCATGCATTGAAACAACGCCTTCCAGTAATTCTCCTACTTCCTCCCTAATTTATTTTCCGTCGCATCTTTGGTCGGTACCCGCCAACCCATAGTTAACAGGTCCTTCCTCCGATTTAACATTCTTCATCAAATCCCCTCTTCCTTCTCCGTCGCATCTTTGGTCGGTACCCGCCAACCCATAGTTAACAGGTCCTTCCTCCGATTTGACACACTCCAGCACAACTCATTTCTCTGTCCGCGACAAATTATCGTTGGCAGATTCCTTCCTCAAATTTACTTCATTTTCCAAGCAATCCACATTGTCACTGTCGCGGCTGTTCTTATTTGCATCCCCTTCGTTTTCATCGATAGAAATTTTTTTGCCATCATCACCAAAGTCACGACTATCGACCACGCAATAATTTTCACCAAAAATCCGTCTTTGTCATCTTCATAAGTTTCTATGTCACCATCAGATTCATCACCATATTCAGCAGCCCAGGGACTACATGTTGTCGACATAATTATTCCTGGAAAAGGATATTCTTCAAATATATTAATGATTCCAACTGATGGAGAAAATATTTTAAAGTGAGCCATACCGGTTGGGTCTTTCGAGAATAGTATGTATGGCATCGAGACACAATGAATTGCAATTGGCACATACATATTTTCATATTCATCAATGTTTTTAGCAACAGTACGATCACATGTTGCGGACTGAATTATTCCTGGAAAAGGATAATCTGCAAAAATATCATTGATTCCAACAGACGGAGAAAATATTTTAAACCCAAGTAAATGAATTGGGTCTGTCGAAAATGGCATGTATGGCATCGAGACACGATGGATTGCCAATGGCGCACACTTATTTTCATATTCGCCACTACTTTTAACAACACTATCATCGCATGTTGTGGACTGAATTATGTTTGTGAAATGATCTTGGTTACAAATGGCGACAATGCCAACTGAAGGAGAAATTGGTTTGAACTGAATCATGCGAGTAGGGTCTGCCGAACCTTGTATGAATGGTTTCGAGGCACTATGAATTGCCAATGATGAATGCCTACTTTCAAATGCATGAGCTAAGGATGATGATTTTGTTATTGTAGTTAGCATTTTAGGTTGTTGTTTTTGTTGTTTTGAGTTTGGCTGATTAAAATCAGGCAAGTTCTTGTTGCGAGAAGGTTGTTTTTTCAGATTTCGGATTTGTGGTGGGAAAGGGGAATCAAGGTACGACTCATCTCGGACGACGAGCGAGGGATGAAATGGTATTTATGGATAATTCCAACATTGGTTCATGGCATGAATCTTACACAACATGTTTCCACGTTTACTGTTGCCGAAGCGCATATGCCACGGCGCTTCGGATTTTTCCATGGAAGCCGCAATAAAAATAATTTCAGTATTGATTCTGGTAGTATCAGTGCAAAGTGTGTTCCATTTGGAATTATGATGTTCACAATTCGAATTAGTTTCGCTTGAAATTTGCTAGGGTTGGATATGTGAATATGCACATGTAATAATGTCAGTACTTAAGTAAGTGCGGTCAGACGTTACAAAGTGATCATCTCATTACACAAATGCAATTCCAATTGCAGATATTACGATAAATTTTATTGCAAAATTGAAGGTTGGTGGAAAAACGTTGAAAGGAGGTACAAGAGGTAACATTGTGTCGATGTAAGCGTTTACAACATAATTATATTATGTCACATTACACTATGCAAAAGTAATCAACAAAAGTTGGGGACTATATTAAACTTTTATCCCATGCATTTGTAGGTGTGTCTTATGCTATGCACGGTAAACGTGATATTAAATATAGAAGATATGAGCAAGAAAATTATAGTTCACTCATTGCGTATTCAATTGACGTTCGGCTCTATGTGTTCTGAGGAATCCGATTCACGGCTAGATTGAGCGGACACGCCCTTTAGAACATAGAGCAACAATATCAATGTGGCACCAAGAATAAACTGCAAGAACAAACTACATTGTCAAAGGGTCAATCACAATAGCCCGCCGACCGGGAATACGGGAGATGTCTCTGCTGCCATGTTCACGACCATCATCAATATCGTGGTCACCGACGAGAACATTTTAATGTTTTTTTAAAAAATGTCCTGGGTCAAAGGGCATACTTTTTTTAAAAAGTAAAATTTTTTTTGGGCATATTTTTTAAAATGTTTTAAAAAAAATATGCCCAAAAAACATTTTAAAAACATTTTTAAATTTTATTTTTTTAAATTTTAAAAATGTTTTTTGGATCAAATAATTTTTTAAAACTTTTTTTTTTCAAAAATTTTAAAAAATCTTTTTTAAAAGATTAAAAGATTTTTTAAAATTTTTGAGCCTGAGCCTGCATTTTTGAGCCTGGATCAATTTTTTTTAAAAGATATTGATCCAGGCTCAAAAATGAAAAAGATCGAAAACGAATTATTGGCAAGAATAATATTAGAGGTTTTAGGCAAGGGGAAATAACGATAACTTAACCATTTCCGGGCTTTCCAAAACCCTCTAATAATATGGTAAAGTTATGGTTATTTGCGGCACCGGTGCACGCCACGTTAGCGAGAATTATGGAAAATGAAGAAAATAACGAAAACTATTTGCTTATTTTAATCAAAATAACGAGGCAGTAATCTAAAATTCGGAAGATGGTTATCTTTTTATTTGTATAAATTGAGCGCACGGCGTGCTCGACATGCCAAGTAAAATCGAAAACTGATCTTCTCCTGCAGTGCAGAAGAGGAAGGAAAAGGTTGCACAGAGCATGGCGAAGGAAAACACCGAAACGGATACAATTTTGGACGACATTATACTTCACGTGGACGAATACGAGGAGAACAGAAGGGGCGAGGTGAATGAACTAAGAAGAAGGGAGGAGGTTTTGGTGGAAAGGGGTAACGAAATAAGAGACATGGTTATGGAGAGGTGGGGGAATTCTGTGAGAGGAGCGGAGTTTTCAGATGGTAGGATCGAGGGGTTTGATGAAATAAGCGAGGGTACCGAATCTTCGGCCCGTAAAAGAAGGCGTCGAAACGTGGACAAGGGTTCAGATGATGAGATGCAAATCTTGTTGAGGGCTGATATGATTGAAAGGCCGAATTACGCAAGACAGGAAGTAGAATCGAAGAAGGAACAGATAGCTCTTGAAAAAAGGAGATTACAGGCTGAAAATGAACGCTTTCTAAAGCTCTTTGAGACGAACGAGCGACAATTGCGCAAGGAAGAGAAACGTCTCGAGATCGATGCTTTAGAGAGGAAGGCTGCGGCAATGAAAGAGCAAAGTTTGTAGATGTTCTTGCTTTATTGGCGGATCAGTTAAAAAATAAATAAAGTTATCCAGCAGCTAAGTATTGCGCCAGACTTGGACTCGCACATTGAAAATATGAACCTACTTGCCCCCCATTTTCCAGACATGTTTTGAAATTTAATAACACGGCAGATGTAATGTATAAAAGTGAGATCGGTGCTCGTCTTACTTCAAGCGCACGTGCAAAGTCGTTCCGTGTCCACATCTGTTTTAAATCCTTGTAGCTCCTTTCTACCGTCTCTCTCAAACTACTCATTTCGGTGTAGAACATTTTCTGTGTTGCGGTTGCAGTGTAACGGTTATACCCAACCTGAAACCATGGTCGAAGAACATAGGCATCATCGCCATAAATATAGTACTGTTCCCCGTCTATGATTAGGCACGTTTCCAATGCCTCATTAAGACCGCTTCCCCTGAGCAGAGTAAGATCATGCCGTCTCCCCACATCGGAACCATACAGCGAAAAGATAAGTCCATCAGGAGTTGTCAGCGTCTGGTAGCTGAGACATGGCATTCGACTACATTTATTTTTATTTTTCTGGGTGTGGCTTTTTATCATTTCCAGCAGTCAATAACAAGATACCCCCGCAGCGAGACTTTTATGCAGCTCTTCATGCGGCACAGTCAAATGAATCACGTACGTCGATATTAGGGGGTGGCTCTGCGGATAATGGTATTTTTAAATAACACATAAGGTAGACTTTGTCAAAACCAAACAAACAGTTATCACATTGACTACTGCGTAACCAAATACGCAACCAATAACTAGTTCATGTCCTTCCGTTCTAAAAATCATATTCAACACATACATTTTTATATCTCTCGACAGCATGATGCACTTGATCAAAAAGGAGTACAGGATGTTGTTTCATGCTGTTGTTTTTCTGCTTAACTATGTAATATCCTTTCTTTCCAAGAAACATTTTTATTACGTATTATGTTGTAAGTTACATATTACCAATGTTTTGCTGCATTAGACGACTTATTTCACAATCTATACCCAAACATATCCCATCCCAAATTATGTTGAGCGAACATCAGAAAAGGACATACTATCCGACCTTCCACATCCAGAACTACCTCTATAACTACTACCGTTACCATTATCACTACTTCCAACTTGTGCAACAGTCAGTAAGTCAATCTTACGCCAATTTTCTTTAAGAAAAGTATTGTAGTCCTTGTCTACACAACTTTCGCCCTGTTTTGATTTAAAAACTCTCTTGACTTGAATAACTTTTAAACATTTCTCAACTTCATCTCGTCCCTTGCTTCCAACGTATTGAAGAAATCTCCTGGTTCTTTTTCCAATGCGTTCATCTTTTTTCTCTTCACATCGGGTGACTAATGAAGTGATGAAATCATTGAACAAAGTAGGTACTTTATGTATCATACATTCCTTCCTAAAAACTTTCAAACATTCTATCACCCTATCATCATCAGTTGCATCACGAATCAATCGATTCATCATTATTTTTAATGATTCCGCTCCATACCTGAATTCAGTCTTCTCAATAATTTTATAAAAATCTTGAACGGCATTCTCAGCACTCACGTCTGTGATTTGCATGTCTGTCACTGTACTGATCATGTCATCTGTTACCTTTCCAGTTTCTTCATATTTTGCGGAATTTAAATGACTTGATAACCGACGATCATATCTTGCTTCTTCATCATCCTCACCACCACCTTCAGTATAAAATTCATGTGTTCTTGGTTCAACTTCTTCACTATCACTGTCATTATCAATGTCACTGTCAACATCATTCCTATTCTCTTTCTCATGTTCTTTCTCACTACGATTGTTGACATCAACATCAACATTATCATCACCTTCACGGACAGGGTCATTATCAGGAAGGAAAACACCATACGTCGCTGAATCTCCGTTCAGAGCAGTATGTACATGACGTGCATTTTTCGCTCGTTTTTGTGTTGGATGCACAGGTAATGTAGATTTCAATGTTCGAATCGCTTGATCTCTTTTTTTGTCATTGCGTTTCTGGAAAAAGGAAGAAGGTTTTAACAACTTTCCATGCCAGTTCGGTACTGTCGGGAAATCGGTACATGAAACACCGTTTATTATTCTATGTAAGATACATAAATTAAACCAATGTAAATTAGGATTTGCCATTTCCGGTGGATCCAGTTTTCTCACACCACTTTCGTAATGTTCATCATCATCATCAACCTCATTTTGTGATTCACTCTCAGGATCTTTTTCACCTTCATCATCATCATCATCATCATCATCATCATCGTCAATAGATGGAAGCATGCTACTTGTGATGAAATCATCCATTGCATCCATTGTAGAATCAGGCACATCTTCAAGCTGATCATTCAAAGAGGCGAATGGTAAATCTCTGAAATCTTCTCTCATAGGCATCTGAACAGCGAACAAGAAACAATTTTTAACAGTGTTCGTCACCTTATCTACCTCAACTCTAGGCCATAAATAACAAACAGTAGGAGCACCGCCTCTTAAACGCATGACAGATCTAGCAAGTATACCCATATTTTCAGCTTCCAAAGAAAGTACAACCGTTTTTAACAATCGAATTGACTCTTTACAATCTTTCATAGGAATCACAACATCAACACCACTCATAAACGTGTGCATAGGAACTGAATCTTGTTTTACAAATCCAATAACATTTAATCCTCTTTCTTTATGCATACTCCATGCATCATCCGTTACAGGAACTATTTGCGGACCGTATGGATAACCATTGATTATTTCATCAGGTTGTAATACGTTATCTTCTTTTAAAGACGATACACGATTCGTCTCACTAAGTATACGAATTTCTCTTCCAGTCCTTATGGATTCTTCCCATGATAGTTTCTTACCTGCTGGCCCTTTCACTTCAGTTGTGTACGTGTATCTTTTAATTGGAATTTGTAATATTCCTGCTATGTCTAGAACGCCACTGAATTTTGAAGTTGCTCTTTTAGGTTTGGGGGTTGGATTGTCACAATGTGGGAGGGCTGTTGATAAAGGATAAATAAACCCACCGGTACATTTAGATAATGCTAATAATTTACTACATGGATATTTGGACGCTTTTTCAACGCAGTCACGTGGTAGTGGTAATGTTTCATTCTCCTTATCTGATTCTTCGTCTTCATCAAATTCTTCCTCGAATTCTTGAATGCGTTTCGCAACTGGGTTGTCAACTTCTTCTTGAATTGTCTTGCCGCAAGATACGAAAATATCAACCCTGATTTTCTGATCTCTGAATAAATCACAAGTAGCGATAAATTCATCAACCGCTAATTGATATTCGCTACCACCATCACCTTCTCCTCCTTCTCCTTCATCTCCAACAATTGAGTTATCAGCAGAAGCAGAGGAAGAAGAGTGAAATTGTTCTGAGAAAACAGATTTATATGAAGTAAATAATAATAGTCGTTTGACTCTTGCTCGTACAGAAGCAGCTGAAACCAATGGATTACCAGAAACGTCTAAAACGTCAAGTAAATTAGCAGCACAAACATCATGTTTCATTTCAGTCAATGCACGAATCGCTCGGATGGAAGCTGTGATAATGGGTACATGGAGATGAATTCCTTGATACCCTTCTGAAACATTGTCATTCAGTGGATTGCACGTCGTTTCAGAACCTGCTTGTAAAACACCGAGTAAATCATCCTTTCCAACCGGATAGATTAAACGGGTGTGTACGAGACGGAAGGCTGCATCACGCAGACGAGTAAAGGATTCAACGCACGGGAATGTCGTGTCTATTGCGAGAAGAACTGCTTCCGTTGCGCGTTGTTCTTCGAAATCTGGCTCAAACTCCATAGTTGGTGTCGCTGTGGAAAAGAACAAAATTTTGGTTCGAAAGAAACGCGGGACTTTCAACAAAGAAAAAGGGAAAGAACGGAAGGATTTAATCCTTCAATGTCAACGTGTAGTCTAAAACATTTGATTTGATTGGCCACTGAAATTATACTGTAATGTTTGGCTTAATTCCTTTTTCACATCGGACCCTACAGAGCCAAGAACCCGTCTTGTATCGTGTATCGCTTGGACAATTTCATCAGCATTATAATCCTCTTATTATTGTTGTTTTATTTCTGAGAATTCTACATTCAATAATTTCATCACATCTGCTACTTACAAGCTGTCGACAGCTACAACACCAACAAAGAACATGAACAGTGTACGTTCGAAACCACAAAGTTAGTTACGTCTATGTCACCAGTCGACTTTAACAAATTGCATCAACTGTTCCAGAAAATAGGGATATGCGCCAATCGGAAATCCGCACACACTACAACTGACAAACACCAAAACAATGATAGAGACTCAACTTAGAAGATGAAGGTTGTGTTGATATTTGGGGAAAGGTAATACCTGATGAACATTTTACAAAAGATGATGACAATAATAGAGTCCCGATATGGTCGACACAGACGCTCAACTACATTAATACTCTCGTGGAAATGGATAAACCTGCTAGTTACCGTGAATATGATAACATCAACAGCAATCATTTTCCAACAAATCAGAATGATTAGGGGCATGTGGTCGACTTGATTTTGGAAAATTGATGGTCATTTAGTTATGAGGATTCAACATTTCACGTTATATTCTAACTGCAACTACTCCACAGAGATCATCGCCAGCACCCTGATCACTTAACGAAGTCGTACTTAGCTTTAAGCATTACATAGATGTTTCACGGGGCACCCCTTCAGCCCGGCAACCGCTCCTCTTGCGCGAGGAAAATGCGTTGACGAAATAATGCTTGCCACCCTCGTTAGCACTAGGCGGCCGCTCAAATTTACACAGGCTCCGCCGGTTTAGATGTCGAACAAATGGTAAACATTTATGATTGAAGGTCCAATAGGCTTCTCAAACGCTTGTCCGCATCGCCTCGAACGGTGTCAGTGTGTAGCGCCATGTATCCAACCATTTCAATCGCACCGCAGAAAGAGCATCCTCCCCATTTCGTAGCCAGTGCGTGCCGCCCTTTGCGCCAACTTCGTGATG
Source organism: Odonthalia washingtoniensis (assembly GCA_032358235.1). Classification (NCBI taxonomy): domain Eukaryota; phylum Rhodophyta; class Florideophyceae; order Ceramiales; family Rhodomelaceae; genus Odonthalia; species Odonthalia washingtoniensis. Next base: position 6,688 of record JAULBU010083456.1, on the reverse strand, counting down.
ACATGTCGATGATCCGAAAAACAAAATCGTTCCTTCACTTTCAATCTCAATTATATCGACCTATTATGGTCGATATGAATCTGCCACTATCAAAGCAACCAACAACATACACAATGGATGTTTCCCGATATACTTAGCCTTGGCGACGCCAAAAACAGGAGACCTCTTCTTTGTACAGGGAGCGGGCCGGACAGGCGGTTGAAATAAGAATAGCGATTCGGCTGACAATATACGCGATGTTGATCCCGTACACATTCACCATTTAACTGGTCGTTTGATTTCAAACCACCCGAAGTTCTAGTAAAGACAGAACCTCGAACGATGCCAATGAGGCAACATCTTTCCAGGCACACAAACAGATATCAACAGTTAGTTATATCCCTTTCACGTCCAACGAACTGATATCAAATAGATTCCTCACAAATGAAAAAGACACCACCCAAGCGGGCACGTAAATCTCGCAAGCATGTGGCTCGTAATTACTGATGGGCATGGATTCTGTCTTTGATTTTACTTTTTTTACATCAATCGTTTTTTATCTGACTAGCATCTACAACTAAAAATTTAAAATTGTGCAATAACTACCTTCGCATTGGGTTCATCGTAAAGGAACTGCCTATACTTGTTAAACTACATCTACTTCCACAATATTTGCTGTAAACCCTTACATCTATCGGTATCTGCCACAACCTCCCGAGCTTCTTTGAGGATCACAATATCTGTCATCTTCGTTTACATCCCTGCGCACGACGACCAAGTCATCGTTGATATTTTCGTAGTCCGAGGTCATGTGCTCCGTCAATTCTCCAACCTTTGACTTGCCAACCACCACACTTGGTCTACTCGATATCATTCTGCTGACCATCAATTCGACCACTTGCGCTGTTCAATGCATCACCAGCAACTCACCATTCTCTTCAATATTATCCTCCGTATTTGTAACACTTACTTCGACCATCGTTGAAAATCGTACATGCATCAGGAGACAACATGGTCCGAATGATGCATACCTAGTTCTGAATGCATTTTGCGAAGGGAGTTGAGGATATCATGACAGTAGTGGCATATATCTTGATTATTTTGGGTTGTGAAGACTTGTTAAAGCTCTGTTTTTTCCATATGTTTGTTGTGAAAATAAGGTTTTAACTTGTCGTCTATTTACATGAAGCTCTCAAGAGTCTTAATGCATGATTGTCCGACATATCATTGCACTGGCGATTTTGTGACATGGCGACAGCGAACCAGGATTTCATCTTATCGCATGGGTGAAGGGAAAATGCGGCAGGTGAGCAGCTGATACTATGTTGACGTTGTCAAAGTGGGCTGTCCTCAAAAATGCTAAAATAATGTTGAATTTCACAATGCGACAAGTGTGTTGTGACACGTGTTGTCGTGCTAAAAAATAATTTAATTTAATTGAACGCTTGGCGCTACTCGGAGACAAGTCTTACACACTCGTAGGCTACAGCAAATACGGATTTTGATTGCAACCAAGGCAGCGATTGACCATAATCAAGAAGCAGATCGTCCTCAACCAAGAGTCAAACAGTCCTTCTTCCAATGGTTTGCTCTACCATCTTCTCCAGTCAGAGGCTTCTCCCACCCTACAAACCCTCGGCTGCCTGGCTGCCAATCCTACCTCTTTGCATTCTCATTTTCAGTCTTCGTCGGAGTTAGAGTCTCCTCTTTTAATGCGTGGTCGCCGTCGTCTACCAGCAATAGCGAAAATGAAACATTGCACCTCCACCACATTCTCGGTTACGGAGAGGTACTTGTTACCAAAGGGCGGGAAAGTATCAAATGATATTTAATTTTTAATTCGTCCAATAGTATTTTGCTAGACCCGGACGTGGCGTACCATAATTAGTGTTTATTTATTTTGATCCCCACCGTGTAGATAACAGCATGCCAGATTATAGTTTAATCCAAAGCCTGGAATGGTTTGGTTCGATAATTAGTCCTTCAGGCTGAAAAATCAGATATTTGAACGGACTGGCGAACAAACGTGCAGAACTAAACAAGTCATGTTATGATGCTCAATCCCTTTTGTTTTCAAGGAATAAGTGAGTTCAGATTGATTGATTGATGACATGAAAATATTTAACGCTGATGACATCGGTGAAAAACGTTCAAAGTTGACCGGTGGACAGTCAGAAAATGATCAGGCACGGACTGGAGTGAAATTATTGGTGAATTTTGACCGAAATTGAGAACAATAAAAAAGATGTTGATTTTTTTTTTTTTTTTTTGAACCATCCCGACCAGGCACATGATCAGTCTGTTAGACTGATAGACAAGTAAGCTAGCACTTAAAGATGGGTGACGAATGGATCATGTTCATTAAGATGCAAAACATATCACAAAGGTGATAAAGCAGAAAAGAAACATTACTGCAAAACAAGTTGATAAAAAAACGTAGTAAGTAATTTGTCTACATAAAAAAAGACAAATCGGTATCACTCTATCAGTACTTGACACTGAGACCGACAGCCAATGGAAAGGATTAAAAAGTAAAGAAACATGACTCCCAAACGAATTGACAAAATAAACATACTTAAGATGACAAATCAATTTCACTCTATCAAAATCCCAGTCTGATAGATAGTAAAATTAAAAGGCGCAACAAATACCAAATACAATCATACGTAAAGGACACACATCACTCTAACTTACAAAGCGCAGTTCCCACGAGTAATAAGTCTGGGTCCAACAGGCGGTCCATCATGGTTAGGGCGAATATCAACATCGAAGATCCTGGTAGGAACAGCAAGCGTCGTGCAACAATTTGGTACATCCACAATTCCAGAAATGCGACCTTCACAAGGGCAGCAACTGAGAAGCAAGTAAATCTGTTGTCTTGTGTATCCAAATTGACTCAAGTAATCAATAGCGTGTAGTACGCATCTCTTGTATGAGATAGAGGCATCCATGAAATGTTGTTTTCCATCCTCATCAACACTCTGTCCTTCGAATACCAACCACTCGGTAAACTTAGGTTCCATGGGTGAGATCTCGAACAAGGGATAAACATTCAAAGGAGAAGGTCCGATCGGTTTCAAATACTTGCCGACACCACCGCGAAGAATATCAGTTTTTAGAACCATATACCCAGCCATTTCAATCGCACCGCAAAAAGAAACCTCACCATCACCTTGCGAAAAATGTATGTCCCCATATGATAAATTAGCACCTTCAATAAATACTGGGAGATATAACTTGCAACCAATTGTTAAATTCTTGATATCACAGTTTCCACCATGCTCACGACCTGGAACAGTACGAACTGCTTCAGCGGCCATGCAATCAAAGTCTGCATCTCCTTCTTTGATCTTTCCTAACAATGCTCCCTTAGGTTCGGGCAAGCAAGCCAAAGGTCTCGTGTGTAAATGTTTCCCTAACGTAATTGCATCTGGACCAGCTTCAACCAATTCTGATTCACGTTTATTCCAAATATCCAACAATTCTTTTGAAGGTGCAGTACCAATGAGACCTGGATGAATAATTCCAGGGAATTCAACACCTGGGATGTGTCTAGAAGTCGCAGTGCGTCCACGGAAGTCCCAGATGGCTTTTGCAGGCTCCGGGAAATGATCGGTGAGAAAACCACCACCGTTCTCACGGGAAAAGATTCCAGTAAAGCCCCACTCGTGTCCCTTCAAAGGACCAATGTCACAAATTTCAACAACGAGAAGATCTCCAGGCATAGCCGGGGTACCGGATCGATCCTCGATACGGATCGGGCCGGTTAAATGATGGATGCGTGTAAGGTCTACATCGCGTACATCGTCAGCGGAATCGTTATTCTTAATTTGACCACCAGTCCAGTCCACAGATTCAAGGCGGAAGAGGTCTCCTGTCTTAGCCGTCGCTACGGCTGGGATGTCAGGATGCCACCGATTATGTAACGGTGTTGGTTGCTCTGATGCTGGCAGATTCATATCGACCAAAACTAGGTCGATTGGAGTGTGAGGTTCATATTCATTTTCTCCCATTTTGTTTTCGTTAGTTTCTTAACGGATCGGTGAGATTTGGTGATAGACGGCGTGACGATGAAGAAAGGTGGGTTCAGACCTATGGTGTTCTGGAAGGAGGATTGTGGTAAACCTGGAATTGAAGTGAGGGAAGAGTATCACAGTAATTCCTCGATATGAGGAGCGCCTCCGTGAACACTATTTTATTCCTTGTATCGAGGTATTCCTTAGGGCATCACTAGTTGGCGCTCAGTTCGAATATCTCAGTTCGGAACTGAGCACCTATACACTCTCGAATAAAGTACTTTTGTACGGATATTTTTAATCGTGAGGTACAGACAAGAGTTCTTGAAAAAACTCAGCACCGAACTGTGCACTTCATATTTTGGACCTTGAAATAAATAACGAGTAAATAGGGACAAAAATTCGACTACGTTCGTATACCTGTTTCAGCTCACTGTATGCACCTTTGTTTACTTCGGAAATTCATTAAATGAAAAACTCCACAGCTCCTAACTAGAGATGCTCTTCTGGAGAGCAAGCGATTTTTAATTTTTACAAACTTTTAAATAATATTTTGTACTTTAGTGGAAAGTCTTGGGTCGATCCTCTCATCCTCTCATCCTTGAATTCCTGGATCTGATGATCTGAAAATGGAATGACCCAAATTTAATTAAATTTCAAGGTTTTTGAAAATGGCGGAATAATTTTATTCCTTGTATCGAGGTTGGAACGGGACGTTGAATGGACGCCAGAAATGCGGAAACTATGGTGGACCGCTCATTGTTCCTTGAAGCGAGGGATTCCTTATAATATACCCCTATATTATAGGGGTTCCTTATATTGAGGAACTACTGTATTGGTACTTCTGGAATTGAAGTGAGGAAAGAGGATTATTGGCACTGTGGAATTGAAGTGAGGGAAGAGGGATGTCGGTAAACCTGGAATTGAAGTGCGAGAGGAGGATTGTGGTAAACCTGGAATCGAGAGTTTGTGGGAATGCGTACTTTTCATTCTGATCTGAGGTCATGTTGAGAGATTGCATCATATCAACAACGTTGGCATGAGTGCAAGTTTGATGCACCGGTGCTGAAGTCAATTGAAATCTCTGCCTCATGACAAGTCAGCAACTTATTTCGTGGAAAGCTTTTAAGATTCAGGGTCCTTAAATGACCATCACTGGCCATGTATTTGCTCCCGCACTTCTCGAAATAACATGTGGGTAATGTTCTTCTGAAATAAAACTAATCACGCTTAACTACGATCAAAAGCTTCAAATTGTTGCCGAGTCTGAACGACAGAGACTGCGTGGCAGTAACCCAACAGGAGAAGCACTATCCCAATGGGCGAAATGCCATTTCGATCTTCCATCGGCCCCAAATCGATCGACTATTTGACGCATTCTGAAGAATCCATCTCCTCCCACTCCGACTATTGTTCAAACAAGCACTCGAATTCACGAAAGATGCCGTGATCGGCGGGGAATACATTGCAACCTTGAGCGGGTTCTGTATCAATAGGTATGGGACCGCTTTAACGACCGTCTTAACCTCTCCCATGCGATAATTCGTTAAAAGGCATGCCACATTCAGGATATACTTAATGCGACACTCCCACCGGCGTCTTTGGTTCACCTTAAGTTTTGTGAGGGATGGATGACTCGCTTCAAGTCTCGATGGAAGTTGCGCACTGTACGTTCCTACGACGAAAGTGGGGATGCCGACTCCATCGCAGCGAAGAACGCATTACCGACTCTGCAGGATATGCTTCGTGCGTACGAATTGAAGAATGTGTACAACGCTGACGAGTGTGGCCTTAATTGCTGTATGACCCCCTGACAAGACAGTGGCCCACAATGCGCTACCAGGAAGGAAGAAAGAAAAAGATCGAATTAGTTTGCTATTTTGAAGTAACGCCGACGAATCTGACAAGTATGAAGTCATGATTATTGGATCATCAAAGAAGCCAAGGGTGTTTCGACGTCAATCTGGTCAAGAGATCGCATTTTATTATCACAACAACAGTAAGGAATGGATGAAAAGTTCGCTCTTTTTTGATTGGCTTCATCGTTTTGATAATCATATCGGGATTAAATCAGGACGAAAAGTCATACTCCTGATAGAAAACTGCAGCGCTCATGGAAGAACTCAAACAGTGCCAAATTTGGAGCACGTGAAAGTTGTATTTTTGCCAACGAACACGACATGCCAACTGCAGCCATTTGATGCTAGAATAATTGCTGCGGTGAAGATGTGCTACCGTTGTTTTCACATGGACCGTGCCTTTGACCTCATTGACGAGAAAGTCAGGAAAATTTACAGTGTTGAAATCCTGACAGCTATGCGTGCGGTGAAGCGAATCTGGTCTGACCTTAGCTCTAGTGTTATTTATAATTCTTGGGTTCACACAAAACCGGTGTGTGGTTCTTCTGACAACACACAGGAATTTAAAGAGACATTTGCAAGAGGGGAAGAGAGAAGAGTCAGAGACGTCATGAATCGTCTAATTTATCCACAAGCACAAATATCAATCGAGAATATTGTGGATATGCGCGGTCAGCAGGAGCATTGCCAACAAATGACTGACGCAGACCTCATAGGATAGATTATTTCCGGTCAGGGAATCGAGGGCGACGGGAGTGGCGAGGATGAACAAGAGTCAAAGGACACCGAGGTGCCTCTTCCGTCACGGAAGGAGACTCTGAAGGCACTTTCAAT
>JAULBU010083345.1:0-28033 GCA_032358235.1 Odonthalia washingtoniensis | reverse complement strand
TGATGACGCGCTCGTGAAGCGGTGGGATTTTGACGTTGAATGGGTGCGTTCGATGGGCGCCGGTCCGGTACGTCGCTCGTAAGGCGATGCGGATGCGACTTGCACGGACAAGGTTGATGAATTACAGTAGCCGAAAGATCTCCTTGGTTGAAAGCGAAATGCAAGTTTCGGGGTAGATTCAGACTCAAAGGGTGCTTGTATTTATTATAATTGAATAGAGGCACAATCAAAGACCTCTTAAGTACACTTCACCTGCTGCCGAACGGCAGGAGGGGGAGAGTACTGTACAAGATAGCGAAGTGGGAGCCACTGGTACATTGTAATGGGCAACAATGTCCTAAATACACGTGGCGATTGTGAAAATCCATCCGAAAAATGTGGTCCTACACAACAGAAAAAATATGACAAAAGTCATTAAAAAATACAGGTGTCCAAAAACGAATTACACAACACTCTTTAGATCGCCCGAAGGTGCTGAATTCCTTGGGGCCCCTCCAATTATTATGGAGGTTTTGAAGTAGCTTCTTCTTCCACTGGTTAAGGAGATGCTGATGATGTTTCTTCTATTTCCATATTAATTGGTGGAAGAACCACCGAATCTTGTTCTGTTTCAGTATGTGCAGCAGGGGATTGAAACATCTGAAGCCATTGTTCTACAAGCTGTATAAAAAGACGACAGTAAGCACTGAGAATACTCGGTAGTAGTTTGTAGTCATTTCCACGGTTTTCCAACAACTCTTCCTCAAAATCTGTTTGACTCAATAACTTCTTTTGTATGTGTAAAAGTTCTTGTGACCATGAATCCTTTCCTAAAATATTTTAAACCTCTCCTATTATCTACCTACAGTAAGATCCAGCCCGTACTGCGAGGAATTATATTTTGATACAGATTTGAATATATCGAATACATAGATCCATTAAGCGGTTTAGAGTGTCTATTTGTGATTTAGGATTTCGGTCTGACATGAAATCTGCGGCGGATCGTAAGGAATTGGGCGTGGTATAATTATTGAATATCCGACAGTCCCGCTATGCAGTAATTTCTTCAGTATAAATTGACATGGCCACCAATTTTTCAGCAAATTGAGGATGCTCGCAATTCATAATATCTCCTAGCTATTCTCTGACTTCCATGTCCATTCTTATCACAGTCTGGGATTTTTATTGGACAGTTCTAATATTGGTGGAAGCATGCCGACCTCCATCATACTAAATTGCAACTTCAGCATGACTGGGCGGCTTTATCTGTCCACATCCGACACAAAGTTAATCATACACTTTCCGCATACCATAAAGACGATCTTATAGAGTTGTTTCGATATAGCTCCGTTCATTATGCCGGTCGTTCGTTGAGCGCGCCATCTGACGCATGATATTCTTGGAGTTTGCAGATTGTAACAGTTGTACAAGATTCAAATCCTTCCCATCGATGAGGATATTGATCAGAAAGTTTAGTTATAGCGGCATATGTGTGCTCCTCATCAACATTTCCATACAAAACTGGTTTTGATTCAATAATATAAGTCATTTCTTTTCCACGAAGTCCGCGTGTCGACAAGCGTGTTCAAATTTCCCCTTCCCATATCCTTTAAGTTCCACTAAACCGCATTGTTTGGTCCAGCAATCTAGCCTAATTAATGAAATATGTGTTTGAGACGGGTGACATCCCCACGGACGATTCTCCTCACCTTTGTGAGTGGAATGCAGCTTTGGACGTTCACCGTCGTGTTCACCGCTCCATACATGATGTAATGGAAGAAAGGATATTCAACTCTTTTATTTTATTTGGTTTTTCGTGATCGTTTGTTACGGCGCACGTTTACATTTTGCAGAAAGAAGAAAATTGAGAAAGAAGAATTTTGCGTAAAGCTGTAACAGAGGAAAAGGACAGTATAGAAACTATGACACCCAAATGGATCTATATCAATACTTTTTTCGAAGTAATCGAGGAAAATGTTTCAAATGTAAACAGATCACAGTATACTTTTTGCCATTCTCAGTATAATTCAAATATTTGTACCGATAATTGAGAACGATTAAAACTTTTAACATGTCGTACTATACACCTAAGCGAACTGTACTGTAGCTCAAGGGTGTACAATAGAACTTGTGGTTTGTGCAGTATTTATGAATGATATGTATATATCGAGGTGAAGGTAGATGGTAAAAGTGTGTCGAGAAGTAAAGGGAAATGCTGAAAGTAGGGCGGAGCAAATGACCGAAATGAGTATAGCAAAATGGTAACGATATATATATATATATATATCTACGGACTGCAGTAGATATTATAACGTAGGAGCGTGACGTTCGTAACCGCACGAGGGTTGGTGACTTAGTTAATCAAACGACTGCATTATTTTGGTACCAAACGACTGCGCATGCACACGGTTGTTAAAAATATAAACTATATGTTTAATGTTGTATACGGTAAAAAGTAAAGAGATGAAAAGAGGAAAGTGAAAGGAATGGTGCTGATGGTATTCTTATGGTAAAAAGAATGTGTAAAACGGATACAAGACAGAAGATTCTTTTTGTCGCGGTAAAAAATGGAGGCTAGCATGTACACGTGTTCTACTGTAGTAGATAGTTGAGGATCACCTACTATTACTACTGTAGTGCGTCGCAGAAGATAAATACAAGCTTAGAATATACACGTGTTTCTGCCGTAGTAGATAGTGTGTATCACACAAATACTGTGGGTATCGATGGTCTGGGTGAGTATCTGAAGTCTTATTCTGACAAGAGACACGAAACTGACAGAACGTACAATGAAGGGTCTTTGCGCGCCGTTTTAGTAAGCCACAATATCAAACTTACAGTTATAGATTTGAGGAGTAGGCAGATCATTCTACCCCCGAAAAGGTGGATAGGCAGGCTACGATTGGTGCGAAAAGTTCCTAAAAGCCTCAGGGTGCCGAAAAGGTCACCACGTCCCAGGGTGGGTGGGTGGGTCGAAAAAGAGCGGAAATGGAGAAAATGGCGCGTTAGCAAATAGTACGACGGAGAAGGCGCTCGCGGTGTCGGTGGAGATGTTGGTTAGGAGATACGCTCGTTGATCGATGATGTTCTTGGTCGACTGTTTGGATTGGCAATGAGAGGGCTTGGATTATTAAAGGTTTGCTTTTCGGTTACTGTTGCTTGTCCGATTACTTTTCGCTTCTGTGTCTCTGGCTCTTTTCGCTCTCCACGTGTTCATTTGTGCCACTTTCTACAAAGGATATTTTCGTTCCTCAAAATTTCTATTTTTTTGATGTGTAATGCAAAGCAGTCGTCATGCAATTCATGAAAGGAGTATATAGTTTCCGACGAAGAACCCTTCCTTACACCAACATTAACATCTCCCGAAAATAATCCATTCTCCATCAACGAAAACCGGCCATGCGCAATGAGAAGCGTAAGTATATTTTGAAAAATTGAGTCAGAAAAAATTCGGACGGAACAAGAAGGTGCGATGGATGCATGTATTTATTCAACGTACATCACAGGAATGGAAGTCGCTTGAGTATTGCAAGAAGCCTCGGTGTTTTCATGTTTGAAACGTGTTTTTTTATGGAAGAAAAGTCAGTGTTTTCATGTTTGAAACGTGGTTTTTAATGTCTAGAGTGTGAAGTACTTCAATGGGAAATCTGCAGAACGTCGATCGATACTTTTCAAGCTTCTAAGCAGCAACAAACATACATGTTATACGGACGAATAGAATGTTCGTGGTTTCTGTCTATATGCTTCAATTTTTCATTAGAACTATATTCAACAGACAGAATTGATTATGTCACAATATTGAAGGGAAAGGTGTATTTATTAAACCTGCAAACGGCTGAGACTTCATCGTATGTTTTATTATACGTCTCGCTATCGAGGCAGCTGATTTAATGCCCGATAGTGAAGAACAGCACCTCCCATTCTTCCAGAAAGATGAAGCCTTTCCTCTTTTTCTAAATGACTTCAATTATCTATAGCCAAACGTAATTCCTCCTTCAAAATGTTACTTTCTTGGAGTGGGGAAAAGTGAATGCTTCAAAGTAAAAGTTAGGAAACTGAGCCGGTTTTCTACAGGTCATACATGTGATGTATTGCGTTCGACACTAGATAACGGCGCGCGTAATCGTTCTGATACCATCCTACTCCTTCAGCGCAGAAAGAGTCGTATTGAGATGGTCAGACGAGGGCGCAGGGCCTATCAGATTAACAAGGAAAATGCATATAGGGTGAATAGAGGGCGAGTATTTATAGAGGCTGAGGATGCGGTGGTGGGTGGGCTATTTCAGATTCCAGGTGGGAGATGAAATCTACTGTATGATTTACCAAATCCATACAAATGATTCATGCGAGAGTGAGCAGAAGGAAATGGGAGGATAAAGAAATAAATCCTAAAACGGGAACAGGTAGTAAAAGTAGTAAAGGAAAGAGTGAGTGATGTCTAGAAATCGACTAGCGGGTTTGTCAGAAACCTGGACTGAGGGATAAAAGGGGACCCGAGGATAAGGGGACCCAGAAAAGCCGATATGTTTTAGCGGTAACTTGGCATACATATTTGAACGTTCAGGATTACGCATTGATTGAATGGCAATCTACAGTATTCTACACGTTTTGTGACTTATTTTGGGGAATAGCAGTCTACAGTATTTTCACGTTTTGTTATTTTTTGGGGCAACAGTACGAATTAATCTATGGTTTAGGTTTAGACGTATCGATAAGGAGACACGAGAAACGCACCAAGTCCATAGGAGGAAGGACTGATAAGAGACAGGGATACGACACGTGTAATCCAATCTAAGCTACAAACTTGCAATTTATTATGCTACTTATACCTATGGTTCGATCCGTATTATTCAAATTAAAAACAAAAAACAAATTAGAACCAAACAACCGAAGGGCAAGAAAAAAAAAGTAACATTTTACGAACTCTTTATCCGGGATTTAGGAAGCGACCATCGCGTCACATCAAGCACGAGGTTAGGATGAAAGGTCAGTCGAAGTCACATTTGATGCTCTTGGGAAAGACAGCTTCTATCAGCCAATACAAGGCTAAGGAATAATAAATCAATACTGTGACAGTTTATAATACGTTTCCCAAGGCGAATTTAGAAGACTCACCGTCCGAACGTATTGGTCAAAACGTGCGTCAAAGACATTCGTCGGAAGAATAAATTAAAAAGAACAACGTAGAAGGACTAGAAGGGAGTCCATGAGTAGGAAATGGACAACAGGTGAAGAAGTAGTGAAGATAATAGGATGATAAATAAGACGAACGATAATAGATTAAAAGAAGGCAAAAGAATAACGAGAAATAATGACGAGACAGCATGGAAGTAATGAGCGCTAATGGAACAAATACATGTACGGGTAAGTGAAGAAAAGGATGGAAATATGATTAAAATATGAACTATATGGATGACGATACATTTTGAGTGACTCATAAAAGCAGAGACGTTGAAATAAGACAACAAAAATAATGATCATCAATAAAACTAGGGTACTCCCCACTCTGTGAAAGATCATGACATCACAATAAATAGACGCATATTAGCGTTATTATAGATAACAAAGAGCTGTGAGATTCCTCACAAGAATCAAGCCAAATCATGATAATTGACTCCAACTCCCTTTGAAAGGTAAGAATCGACATTTGCGTCGATGTTGTCAAAAAGGTCTTTAGCCGAAGGGTAAACTGGTACTTTTATTCAAAGTTCAATCGAATCAATGGTAAGATAATGGACAGAGTCAGATTAGGTTCATTGTGTATCATGTCCACAGTTCCTGGAAGCGCTATTTGGTCTGAATCCTGATGCTCTATGGTATCGTACGAGTATCTCGGAAGAAGTCTATGCTAGTATCCCTCCTCGGCTGGAATCGCATCATGTCAGTCAAAAGCACGCACAATGCACGTGAGGATCTATTTGCTTCTACTGACGGTTTTAGCCGTCCTATTGAGTGTTTTACGTTGAGTTCCCTGCTCAGTTTGGGTCTGCTGCTTAGGCGCTACGGGTGGTCTCATTCGAGTAGTTTTCTTTCTGCTCTTTAATGTCTAGATTTTATTATTGTCTTCATCAGATCTTTCAAATTGTTCCAGAAATACTGGAATCTCTATGTCAGCCTGGCCGGCTGAACGCTTTTAATAGGAATCTATGGGTAATGTGTAAAACGGTTGGGGTTCTAATTCATTAAATGACTGTCGACTCGCCACGGAAATTCGATCCGCGCAAATAACTCGTGTGACGACGAAGATAAGAAGGACGAGGGAAGAAAGGAGAGTAGAAGAGAACGAGGGAAGAGATGAGAGTAGAGAGAGCGAGGGAAGGGAGAGGTGAAAAGACGAAGTAGAGGGGAGAATGGAGAAGGAAGGGACGAGAGAGGAGAGGAAGAAAATAAGGAAAGAGAGATACGCGGTAAGAAGACGGCGAGAAGGGGAAGTGAAGAACAAAGTAATAGATGAGAGGAGAGGAGGAAAGGAATAAATATAGAGACGCGGTGAGAAAACGACGAGAAGGGGGAGGGAAGAACGAATAGACTAAATGGTTTATATTATAGAAAGTATGATTAATATGAATACATATCACAAAATACAGTACACTGTACACTGTAACCGCAATGAAATATTATTATTCAATTACAGAATAATACACTAACGATACACGTGTTTGACTCTAGTGGAATCTGCTGTTGCAATTAGAATAATTACCGACAGTAGAATTCTAATACACGTGTAATCAATTTTCCCAGACAAAAGTCGAACTCGACTTTAGTATACATACTGTGCCGGGGAGGAGGAAGGAAGAACAATTATGAAATATAGACATTTAAAAAAGAACCGGAACCCACACAACTTGCACGAACGCTACGACATCTTCGCAAACGGCGAGGGTATACTCATCCCAAAGCACCTCAACAGATCTAATCATCGACCACTGAGAGCAAAGACTATCTTTGTGCGCTTAGTACACTTGGGATCGATTGTCTCCAACTGCAACGCCAGTGTTCGTTAAGAGATACTACATTTAGTATCACAACGTCATAACCGTAGAGCCATCTAGCGACGGCAGGGGACGAGTCCATTCAGCTGACATAATAGCAGACCATAAATCATATAACCACCCAGGACACGGTAATTACATAATCACCACAATACACGATCAACCTCGTTACACACAGAACCACTCACGTCTCTCGGTCGCTGATCGGCGACCTAATACAAAAGAAAATCAGAACAATATTAATACATTATTTTCTTTACGTTTATTACATATATTTACCCATTGACATTGTTATTATTATTATCCTTATCAAAACCATAACTATTGACATTGTTATTATTATTATCCTTATCAAAACTTTAACCATGACCATTTTTATTATCTTTATTATTATCTTTATCCTAATCAAACCCATACCCTTTGATATTTTTATTATCGTTATTATAATTATTGTCATATACACTTATTTAATCATAAACTTTATCTTTCTTATCTTTACTGCTGATAGTTTAATAATCATTGGCATTATTGTTGTTATCATCTTTGTCATTTGATACTTTTATATAACTATTTAACGCTGCAGTTATCATTACCTTTATCATTATAACCTGATTGACAAGTATTATTAATACCATTGTTGTTGTTGTGGTATATCTTCCACTTCAATATGATCCTAGGATTCGGTAGGGCGATTCGACAGTGACACATGTGTTGGTGCACGCGTATTGATCTACACAATCTAGCCTTTACAGTAAGCTACTGTATCAATGACTCATCGTGAGTGGGATTCTTTTCTTGGGCGCAGTACAGTATGGGTGGGACCTCCTTAAGTACAGTACCTTAATCGTAGTATAGTATCCATGGATCCTCCTTGAGCACAGTATGATACAGTTGGATCATCCTTTTATCCCCTCTTTATCTACCTAGGAGTAGTACCGTCGTGCTGTATTATCCTGCATCTATGTGTAATATTTTTCATTAGCGCTCCTTCTTCTTCTATAATTTCAGTATTGGTTTTCTGACCTGAATATCATGTTCTTCCCCCACCCTCAACCTGCATTTTCACATAAGTATCGTCTTGAATGCCCAGTCCACGTCGTCTTCTAGTATCATCCTATGCGTCTAGTCTAGTCGCTCAGGATCACCTCGTGCATTCCTGTTTATCATTCTATCAAAATCATCCGTTGTTTCTGCCGTCGTCTACATCTCATTATCGTAAGCTATTATCCTTCGGTCACCATCATCCGTAGTTTGACGCCGTCGTCATCTCGTGTGTTGGTTTTCATTCTCGTAAGCACTTATCTTCAATTTCGTTCCAGATCGTCATCTTAGTAATTATTTCCTTTAAAATGTATTATAATTTTGTTGAACATCTTCCTTCTTTTCATTCGTCATCACCTCTCGTCCGTGTCATAATCGTTAAATTTTCATCCGTCTCTCATCCTTCGTTCACCTTTCACCCATCATCTCAACCTTTTTTCACCTTTCATCCATCATCGCATCCTTCCTTCTATGTCATCTCATCCTTATCGCATCCTTCCACCTTTCATCCTCCATCCCATCCTTAGCCTCATTTCATGCCGTCGTATCACACAAACGCTCGCTAATGCATCGAATCGCATATCTATTCCGCAGATGGCTAATGATGAAAGGAGGAGAAGAGAAAAATGCTCGTAAAAAAGAGAGACGCTATAACATAATATGAAGATCACGTGCGTAAAACCGAGAGTATTGGTAGGCGGGAGACGAGCGGAGCGGGGTAAGAACCGGATGATAGGAAATAGACACCAAGACGTATAAACGTATAAGGGACACAGCATGTTAGATTGCTACTGTTTCATGCATATACCGAACGATAACAGTCAAACGGATGACACACAAATCTGTACTGTACTGTACTGTTGTGGATTGATCTACGGACACTGTATTCGACATCCTTGGTGTTGTGATACCTTCGCGCTTCACTCCATGTGTGTAGACTCTGATTGGCTCAGCAGATACAAACATAGGAAAATGAGGGCATTCTGGAGAAATTCAATTCGTCATACACCGTTGGTTCCTCTCTCTCTCTCTTGGAACCAATGCTTTCTTCCTTTTATATTGAGACTAATTTACTTAAGAGCACTTATCGTCCTCATGCAAAATGCGTGGGTCTTTTCTAGTTTCCCCTATCTCTCGTGTTAACACTCACTCGGCTGAGACCCGCCATTCTATATTCAACTACTCACGGGGCGCCACGCAACCAACACCGGGCGCGCATCTCTGTTTCCCGCTCTATCGTTCCAACAGTGTGGTTTTCATACTGTGAAGCTGCATTCATAATACACGTTTACGCTGCACGTGCTCGTTCGTGGCCATGGGTTACTGTACTACTGACTTCTGTACTCCGTGTCTTTTCACGGTTTATCACAACTGTACTGTACTATACCACACTGTATTTATGAATACTTCACCATCAAGAATAGGCAAGGTCCCACGTGTCGTTGTCTCAAACTTTTTCATCAGTAATCTAATTCAATTCTTTCTAATTAGCTTTCTGCTTATTGTGGAATTACATTACACATTTACTCCGATCATTTCGATATCGCATCATCATTAGTATACATACTCTGCTCGACGATTCGAGCAGAGATTTAATAAAGAGGTGAACATTATCAAACAGGGACTCAACAATTTTCAAAGGAACTCATCGAAAAATGGGACCAGAAACCCCGGCGAGAGGTCAATTCGAACACGTCATCGGACTGTTAATAACCGACACGTTGAACAAAATACGATCGCCACGATTTAGCGTTCTCGGTTGTCCGTCAACTGCGATTCGACTTGGCTCAGACCTCCGCCCTCAAAGCTACTAAACTGTATCAGGAAGCAGGGTCTAATCCTGCACATCTACGGACTGCGAAGAAATTTAATACGGCTAATGTTAGTACAAGACTCAGAAAAGAGGGATATATCATTTAATAAAGACGCGTAGACGAGATACCGGAGGAGCGAATTGAGTATCCCCAGTTTCTGGCTTTAGCGGCATGAAGTTTTCGAGGGAGGTGTGGGTGCTGTTTATCCAAAACAATTTGGCAGGGCCGATAAGTGGTTTTGTCCTGAGCCCCTCCTTGATGCATTCGATGGTGACTGTTTCATAGGTTACGGAGGGGTACTGGGCGTTCTGCATTCTTGTGTGAATGAAGTGCTGGAGGCTAAATTATTCGTAGAAGCTGGTGTTCGGGTCGTATGTGGTAGTTTGGCCAAAGATCGGAGATAATATTGGTCTTGTGATGAAGGGATGAGAAAGGAACGGATGGTGGTTAGGATTTCGTACGAGATGGATCATCCGAAAGGTAGGGCATTAAGTCTGATATAATGGCCGTGGTGATGGTACCGGAGATCTCACCTTGTAGAATCGGTGGAATTGACGCTCGAAAATCGTGTTGAGTGTCTGTATTGGCCCGTGAGATATCTGGGAGTAGGTTCTGGGTGCGGTGTAGACGGTCGGTGGCGTCGGCAACTTAAATGTTGTAGGGATCGATGTTTTCTGGGTCGAGGGTCGGGAATTGTATGTTGTTGGACGTCTTGATCCCCGGTGCTGTTGGATTGTCCATGGTGATTGTGGGTGTTAGTGGGTGAGGTGCGGTGTGGTTGGTTTTTGTTTATTATTAATAATATTATATAAACTGAGCTTTTTATCTGTGATCTTCGTAGCTGAATGAAGAAGAGCTGCTGAATACTGTCCTCATCCTCATTATTATACATTTGACGACGGTCAGGAATCCGTGGTGTTTCCCCCTCTAATATGTGCGTGGTGTACATGTGGTAAAGTGACTCAATAAAAAACCATTGGGCCACAAGCAAGGATCCAACAGGCGGGCTGTCGTTTATTTCATTGATTGGTCCATAGTTGTGACCAATCATTTTACAATTACTGATTAGTTCTGTATCATGATTCAGGTGGTTCTCGATACCTATTCAATTATCCAAATTTTGTAGTAGCATCTAAAACTCTGCGCATTTCAGGATTTATTCTGTACGAAATTCGTTGAATGTTTTCATACAAACTTTTTTGGTACACGTTATCCCCAAATGAAAAAGATACGAAAATTGGTCTGCGAAATTTTGTAGAGATACGAAACTAATTTCGTAGAGAATTTACTTACAAAATTACACAAAAATGGTATGATGACTCTGTAGTTTTAGAGGGAAGGATGAAACCGATACAGTTGTTAAATCGGAACAGCTGTCGTGGCCGTTTCTGGACGATGATAATAGTAATTTCCAGAGCACCATGATTTCCTTCAATCTTTCCATCCCATCAGCAACGTACTTAGCCAACATTAAAAATCAGTCGCAACAAAAACGTAGGATAACAGCATAAGAAACAGATACGATTTCACTCACAACGAAAGGAACGGAAAGCATACCTTCCGGCACGTTTATGAACTCAAATAAAGGATTCTTTCAACCATATATTTCCATTACTTCCGTCGGTACCGCACCAATAACTGTTAGCCTGCGATAATTTGCTTTCAAGGAGTCAAACAAACTGCTGCAGTCAATACAACAGGACAACGAACACCACGCTGGTCATGGGAAACAAGACAATATTTTTGACTTTGTTCTCAACACGTTCATATTGAACGTTTACATCATCAGATGGATAATAACACTGAAGTCTGTCATCAAAACCTTGTGTGTCAAGTTTCGCATGATGAAACGAGTACGAAAATAAGTGAATGTGAGGAACATGGCCTCATATGGCATTTCAGAAGATGTAACGACAGTAGATGAACTTATGGATGATCTGATGCTTGAGAGAAACGAAGAAAAGTTGAATAAGAAGAAAGAAAAATTGGAGGTGAACGAGAAAGAATCTGCTTGCAGAAAAAGGTGAGAAGATTCGCATCATGGATATGAAGAGGGTATCGCCAAAGAAGAAAGAGAATAATGAAGTTATGGAGGTAATTATGCGCGTGACAATAAATTGAAGGTAAATTAGTATGAGGACGGTAGTATGGCAGAGTGGAACGGGGTGATTGATGAACATACAGTAGCCTTCTGCATCTAGAAAGCCTCTACCACACTATTTCACAGTAAGATCTTTGGCCCGAAGCTTCCAGTACGTCAGAGCCAAAATTCGCTTCTAGTACACGTGTACAAATCTCCTACATTTAAGGACTACTGTCTCTTATTCAGATTCTGGCGTTCTCATGTTTGGTACAAGAACGCCATTCGGAGCTTTCTCTTGCTCTCCCTTCGCCCTTCCTTTCTTTTTAATATACAATAAACTAACCCTTTACTTTTTAACGACAGGTGTAGACACCAGGTCACAAAGTCACCAAGTTCGTAAAGATACTAAATCGCGCCCGTCCTAATGCCGTGTGGATACAGTTAAGTCCTCCCTTTCTTTTTTAGCTGCTTACCCTTGACCTGCCCTGCTTCTCCCGTACTACTCTAGCTACTGGCCTTTGATCTGCCCAACTGTCTCTCTTACTGTGGCTTACTCTGACTCTCCGACCTTCTTAATTTCATTCTCTATTAACCTACTCTCCTCTTCTCCCGTTATCTACATACCACCAGTACCAGTAGCAGACTACAGTACCCCATACCACACACAATCTCCATCCCATCTCACTCTTACTCTACAGTATACGGAAGACGGTAGGACCCCATAATAACACGTGATACTGTACTTGTCCAAGGCGCTGATTGTACATCGCCTAAGTACGTGTCGGACTGGTTTCGTGTATAGTTCGACAGTGATAGAGAAACAACTTGCCGAAAACGTGAAATGGAGGATAGAAAAACCAAACTTCCGGAACATGAGTTAGAATTACAGAGGTAGAAGTGGGAAGAAGAAAAGCTCGAACGGGAACATTCGCGGTGCGAGCAAGATGTACAATTTCAGCTCGTTTCTGCGGTTAGGTCAAAGCTTTCCAAAATAGTTGTACTCAACTGCTCTGTATTGGAGTCCTCTGTGTATCCCTAGCCCTCACAAGCTCGGTCGGTAGCAAATCACGGACTTGTGCGAGAAACCAGCACAACCTTTATATATATATTAAACTTTATTACTGATAACCTATATATTTGTCCAAACTCAGTGCAGTGCGTGTTGTACCTCGCAAGGAGCGGGTACTGGGAATTCACACATAGTAATTCCATCCCTGTCAGTCCTGACCTCCTCGGTCTATGTATTCCTTTTTCCCCTTTTCTCTCCTTTCTAGACACGTGTACTATTCTTTTACTTTCTTTCTACACGTGTACTTCTTACACATCCGAAGATCTCGGTCTACGGGTGTGTATGTACCGCCAGTTCTTCATAATAAATACCATCTCGTCGGCGCCAACTGGGTACCAAATATGATTGGCATCCTTTCCCTAGTGACTACCCGACTCCTCAAGTTTCGCCGAAACAATGACGACCGAACGCAAATCAACCACCGGTACCCACCAAAATACGAGCGGGACATTGAAGATCCGCCAGTGTTCCACCAGGTGTGCGCCCTCCGAATGGCGCCACTAGCTGCATAAAGCACTCTATTATCCAACTCATCGCCTTTCTCTCTGCGATGGTGTTTACAGTCCACCGTCATGTCGATATTTCCGTCACGAGCCTCTTCCACCACCCTTACTACCGTACGCTCCACTCCTCACAAACCCGGCGGGGTACTACAGTATACGCACACCAAACTGTTCGTATATATTTCCATCGCCATACAAGCACACTTGAAAGCAGCACACTACTTGTGAAGAAGTGCTATTGGAGCTTTTCTAACCTAATGTTTTGGTGAAAAACCTGTCCCATCCAATACTACTTCAATTCCTTATAGTAGTGTTCAGTCGGAACTCGAACTGTACTCATCTGTTTGTTTAAAATCCTTTCTGTCCATTCCATTAGACCAGGTCTTTGGATCCACAGTCGTAACATCTATGCGGAATTTCCGAATATATAGTATTATAAACCGTTAACAAGGAGTTTTTGTTGAAGTCCTTCTTCTCAACCTTTGTCTTTAAACAGTGTTAAATCATGTCTGCATCCAGCCTTCGGGCCGTATAATGAAAGCATGAATATATCAGGAGTAGTTATCGTCTGGTATATCAAACAATGAAAACGTTTTGTGATCAGAGTAAACACTTCGTTAGACTGAATTGTTTCAACCTGGCCTTTGCATTTTTATCTTGGTACGTTCAATTAATTGCAGTGAGTGTAATTTGCACCGATTGAGATTATATCGAATGTCCGTTTGCAAGCAACAAACTCCACAGCAAACCTCTGCAATCAGCATGGACGGTTCAGGAGAAGAAACATCGAATTCAGCTTCAGCATTTACGACAACTGTCATGGAATTACTAGCCATGAGGCAGCGACAACAGCAAAAATCTATTCGATCGCATGGAAGTTCAGTGACTGTAAGAGCAGCGAATAAAAACATTGCCATAGTTGCTGCTGGGGAAATACTTAATGATTGTTACTTTCTTGACCTGTCAAATATGGAGGCAACGGTCCAACATATAATGAAGCGGAATTCGAACGGCGAATTTGAATGCCGCGTTCGTTTATTATAGGGAAATATCAGGGGTATTGGATCTTGACAAGTATTTTAAGGAGGGTACTGATTGTGTACGGAACATGCCAGCAACTACATATCAGAGTCCTGTAGGTGTACTTCGACATTTGAGTCTCGGAGTTGGATCAGACGCACTTGCTGGATTTTTTCGACTACTATTCTGATAGTAACAGAGTCTACTCTACAAATATGCCGAAAGCTCTTAGTACGTGCTGTTGTCAATAAATTAGAAGCCGAATTCCTTCGTCGTCCTACATCTGATGACGCTGAGATTCTGATGGAAAGACACGCCAAAGTTGGGTTCCCTGGAGCTTTGGGATCATTGGGTTGCTTTAAATGGAAATTACATTGTGGTTCAGTTTCTGATCAACGACGAAAAATAGAAAAGTCTTCATCTCCAGAACTACGACTTGAGTCAATTTGAGACAATCGACTATGTATATGGCAGCTAAAATTCGGTTTCACGGGGGCTATAAATGATTTAAATATTTTGGATTGCTCTCCATTATTTATTGATGTTCAATCAGGAAAATGGTCCCCATGTACATCAGAATTTTCTATCTCTGGAAGGAAGATAGATTGGTTCTACTAGGTTGCGGATGGAAAATATCTAACTTTTCGTATATTTTTAAAAACGATACAAATTCCAACAATGAAGAGGGAGAAAACGTTTTATAAAGCAACTGAATCCTTTAGAAAAGGTGCTGAGAGGGTTATGCGGTATTGTTTAGTCGTTGGTACATTCTAGCGACACCATCGAGGATTTAGAATGCCGAGGACATGGAATTTACTGTTCTGGTATGTGCAACTTTTCATAATATGATTATTGAATAGAGGCATGGGGATGGAGAATTGGGAACTAAAAAGATCTTGATCGTTGATCCAAATGCACTAATTGTGCCTAATAAAGAGTGTAGAGTACCAAGCAACCCCTACAATGCATCCGACTTTTCTAGAGACCGAGTTACTGTATAAACAACAAACAAGATCATCAAATGCTAACAAAGGTACTGGCTGACGCAATTTGGAATCGACGTGGAGGTGGTAGTGGTGATGAAATCTTAGAGATTCATTTCGAAGATGATGTTGAATATCATCTTCTTCGTCATCCCATGCAGAACGTTGACTTGGTATATTTTCCTCCTCTTCCATCAACTTCCTAAGAAGTTTCATTTCTGATCTTTTCAGTAGCTTTTATAGTCCTGGTTATCATCATTAAATAATAACTTAACTGCTTCAAGTTCATCTTTCTCCTTGCAAAAAAATGGTCACGTTCATTAATTTCCGCTTCCTTCTTTGTACGTTCGTTGGAAGCATCAACTGTATCCTTGCTTTCATCCATAAACCCTGCCATCCACTTGTCCAAATAAATCTTCATTACGTCGTCCTGAAACTGTACATCTATTTTTGTCTTTTTAGCAGCCTTTGCTTCCTTCAGCCCAATCGGACGTTTTCTGCACTCCAACGCACTAGTAGTATCAATTGAACTATTACATGGTACATCTTGTACAGTCTCGGAAGATGTCTCATTTTCTTGTGACTGTCCGGTACATTCTCTTTCACCGTTTGAAGAAAGTGGTGTCTCACTTGGCAATATCTATTTCCATAGGGTCCAGTTCGGTTGTGTTCTGTACCAACCAATCCAACTTCTGAGTGAATGGGAAAGATTTTCCAATTAAATAAGTCGGGTTCCTTGTCGCAACGTAGAAATGAGAAACTGTGATCATTTTTTATACAACCCTGTTGCTCACTTCATCTTGATTTCATTAGTTGGATTGCCAGTGAAGCTGTGATTTTCGACGACGCGTATATTTGCTTTCAACTTTCGACATGCAACCAATCCTTTCTGGGACTGATCAGCAATACTTCTTCCCAAACTTGCGTGCCATCCTTTCGTTTTGTCATGGTTGTATAATTCTATATACTGCGGGATAAGTACAGAAAGGAGTCAGTTGAACTAATTTCATCTGCATGTGCCAGTCCGATTTCGTCTGCTAGGAGCCGTTTATCGCGGCATCAGGAAGCTGAAATGTCTCCCTTACAGTGGCCAAAGTGTCTAAGTCCCTCCACTGTGACTGCTTAACACAGAAAGATTTCGGACTGGTTGGTGTTGCTATTTTCTTTAAAGTTGTAGCAGATAGAAAAAATGAAGAAGAGACCGATAATGTGCAATATATCCTACTCATCCATTGCGATTGACAGCTTCATTGTCAATGAACTGCCTCGGATACTGTGCCTTGTCAGCAATTGAAAATCATACGTTTTCATTGGCTATTGGTTTTAGAGACGACGCTAAAAGTTTCTCTAAACAAAGATTTTTAGAGATATTTTTAACGTCCCGTAAGTATATTGCGAGGGTTTTAGCGTTACAGATACGTCGTTGGAGATGGGAAAATGGAATTTTCGCTATAATTCGTTTGTAAAAATTAAAAAATCCGTTTTCATGTTTTACAGTCTACTAGTGAAGATGCTCTTTAAGTTATTTATTTTTAGTAATTTATTTTTACTTTTGCACAAGACGAAAATGACGTAAATTTAATGTTTGGTAACCTTTAATCGGGCATTCATAATTCAGTTCCGGATAAAATTTATGAACAAAATTACCTCCATAACATGCATAAAACAAAACTTTAAATTCCAGGGGCGGGGCGCGAGTCGGTGTTTGCAATTAATGTTTAACGTCAGGGGTGTTGATTAATAATTTCTGTATCTATTTTAGCATATCGTCCTGCAGGGATGATTTTTCGAGTGACGAGAAATGGACCACAACGTACAAAAATGGGGAGCATTCCTATTGGCTGGAATGGAATGCTCAGAAAAATAATTAATTTCGAATTTTTTCATTTAAAAGGTAGTGAAGAAGTGCCAAGACGAAATTTGAGAATCAAAAAATTTTTGATTCTCAAATTTCGAGTATAGAGGCGTAGGTGACAATGCAGTTTTAAGTCATGAAGTCATTAAAACTGCATTGTCACCTACACCTCTATACACTGCACTGCATGCAGTAAGTGAATTATAAGTGAATTCACTTATCCAATACTTACTATTTTCGTGGTAAAATGTTCTTCGAAAAAGCTTACGAAAAACGGTACGAAATTCGTACAGCGTAAATCCTCTATTCATGTACTACAGTACTACTGTACATTTATTACACACGTGTACACTATTCTCAGAAATATTTACGTAAAAAGTAACATAAAATTTTTATGTTCCTTTTTTGTTCAAATGCGACACAAAGACAGTCCCTTTAGATCACGGCCCTTGAGTTTTTTCGTGCGAAATCTGTTGCACCACCGCTGTGGTGTCTATCGATACTACCACCCAGCAACGGTGAACAACAACCAACTCTCATAGCATTTTCCCTCTGAATACAACAACAAAGGAGTAAACAGAAATCTAACATTCAAAAGAGGAATCAGGAACAAGGAACAGCAGACATGTCGACAAATACGGCAAAATCTCTGACGGCTCACTTGTGTGCCAGTTGGTCTACAGTCGAAAAAAAGGACAAACCGAATGTTTGTTCTCTATCTCTTGCTTCGCAAATCTTGAAGGAACTAGACATACCTTTTTCAGAAGCACCGTCGAATGTCGTTACGGATGTCCGTTCAGCAAATTACCGTATCGTCGCTAGACTAATTTCGCTACTTCTGTCAAGGGGCTCCACCGACGAAATCATTCAAACTCTCGAGCCATATCTGGAAAAACAACCAGTCTCTACTCCGTCATGGCCTATCGCCGTCACTCACACCTCTGTGGCGATGAATATGATCGAAGATAAGTTACCCACACTTGTCGATCCGTTTCATGATGCCGTTAATCGTCTTTCCTCGTTGGTCATATCTCCTGATATTTTTCGTGAAGACCCTTGTTTTGCTACCCCCCTTGAGCTCGTCGCCGTTGGTCTACGAGTCTCCGACTGCATTTCGGTGCTTGATGATGATATAGATGTTAATGCTGTCGATGATGATGATGATGTAACATCGGGCGTGCGGTTGCTGTCAATTCGAGAGAAGGTGCATTATACTCCGGATCTTGAATTGCCCGACCGCTTTGACTATTACGTCAAATTAGGATTGAAAGATCCACCGTCACGTTCTAGCAATTCCTCTGCACGTCTGCTATCTGGTTCACCCAGACGTCTGCTATCTGGTTCACCCAGACGTCTGCTATCTGGTTCACCCAGACGTCTTCTATCTGGTTCACCCAGACGTCTGCTATCTGGTTCACCCAGACGTCTGCTATCTGGTTCACCCAGATTCAGAACTGGTAGCATGTCCACTGGTACGTCCCCTCTTACATCCCTCCCACAGCTCTCATCCCCTGCAAATCCCTCTTCCCTGACAGCCCTTGGTAGATACGGCCCGAATGCAGGTCCTCCAGAACTTGCTAGGATGCAACTAACATCCAGTAAAGCTGCTGGACAGCAAAATGGTCATAGAAATCCATCCGCTTCAAAATCGCCGCTCCCACCTACCACTAATGCACATCAGGGGTGGTCCGCTCTACACCGACGCCGTTCCCCTCCTTCCAGGTTTGTAGACCTCTGCAGTACCTCTCCTAGAGAGCGTCCTGCAGTAGCAGGTGCAAACAAAATGGAGGGAACACATGCGGATGGAGCAGCGGCCAGTCAACAACCTCTCAATTCGAATCAGGCGTCTACAGACTATGAGGTTCAAATAGTTGATTTAACTGATGCTGGCATCTCGACTCGTTCATTGCCATGTATTGACGACGACATCGAAGCAGCAAACTTGGCTAGCGCCCATCAGGATAATTTCGATTCTGAAGGCGGCATAGGTGTGCCAGCCAGACCAGAAAAACCCCAAAAGCAATTCAATGAAAGAGAGTTCCGCAGAAAATTGCACCAAAAGAAGCGTGATGAGCTAAGTAAGAGAATTGCTATGAATGAGACAAGGTTACCGGACCTACCTTCCACACTACCAGACACTGTGTTTTACCAACAAGAAAAACGATCTAAACGAGCCCTTGAAATGCTTGAAAAACGGAAAATAATCAAGGAGAGAGAATTGGCGAAGAAGAAGAGACAGGCGGATAAGAAGAGACGAAGATTAAGTGATCAAGAAGAATCAAAACAACGTTGTAGAAAAAGGGGCAGGAACTACGTTGACGGAGACGACGATGATGATGATGATGATGACGACGACGACGACGGCAATGACGACGGCCATGACGACGATAATCCACCGGTGCGACATCAACAGCGACGTCCAGAAAAGGTCCAAGATGAAATCGTGCTACTCGATGATGACTATCCAATACATGAAGGACTGCAGACGGCACGAAGGGTGGAAGGCCAGTATGGCACTAGGGATGAACATGAGAATGGAAGAGAAGCAAGAAGGACACGGTCAATGACAGAATCACACTCACCATCTAGACCGACGAGAAGAAGTAGTAGAAGACAAAGTAGTTTGCCAGATTTGCGCCAAATAGAGGAGAGGCGAAAGAGATTGTTGAAGTCAATCCATGGCCATGATTCAGAGTTGAAACCCGAGGATTTCAACAAAATTGAACGCTTTCTAGAGGGAAGCAATGACATGTTTATAGGAATGGATGGGGAACCCCTCGATACTTTGGACATCCTGTTACATACTAATTGTGGCGGTCTCGCTCATTCCATTCGGTTGCATCAAAATCCTCGGAAATGGGAAGAAGTAAGAGAGGATTGGATGTGAATTCTAAACTGAATCAAAAGGACAAAAAGGACAAAGGAAAAGGGTACAATGTATAATGTCATTATAACTTGTGTTCAACATTGCAATTTCGTGCATCTAACAATTTACGCCTGTGCCTTTGCATTGTGGGTCACGCTGATTATGTCGCAATGCACTAGCTGTTTTCCCAACAGAATTCCGCAAAGATCGATGCAACGGGCCTACCATCATAGGACTGACCTATAAGAATAAAATTTTAAAAAAATATATACCTAAAGACACTCCTAATCGTCACAACTGGACACTGAAACTTTTTGTTCCCTTCATTTACTTCGTCGATGTGGGATACTTCGCATGGAAAGGTGCCCATTTGAAGAAATTACAATTAGCCTGACTGCCTTCTCCTCGAGGGTATGCACAGGAGAAGAACGTCTTACTCCTGTTCTCCCCACCTTTTGTCACTGTTTTCAACACGCATGGATTTCCATGACGGCATAGTGGAGGTGGCGGTGGACCTGATAGTAATTCACGCCAGGCTTTTGCAGACTGCTTTCGACGCTCCTCTCCATTGCCGTTTGTCGTACCAGGCAGTCGTGACTGCGATTGATATGACGGTGCAGATAAACCATTAATAACATTATTATTATTATTATTATTATTATTATTATTATTATTATTATTATTATTATTACTATTATCATCATCATCATCATCATCATCATCTAAATTAGAAACAGATTGTTGGCCCGCTTCGCTATCGATTTTTCGATGTTGATGATTCAGATCATCATGCATATTATTGGCTTTTCTCTTTGGGATTAACTGTGACGATGATTCCAATTGAACATCTGGACTACTACAACTAATCCCAAAGCTTTTAAATGTTAACTGCTTGGTAGGAAGTTTCTTTCGTGGCTCTGTCAAAGTCATCTGATGAGCACGACGTCTTTTCTTAGTTTTTGTTATTTTTTGACGAATACCGTCTTGATTTTTATCTTCACTTCGTTTTTTGACTGGTGATTCCAATGGTGATGGTGGCATTGGTGGGATATCTAACAATGATGGCGAACGTAACATCATTCCATCGCCTGAAAGTGATGATGAAGATGATAAAATTGGTGGTAAAGTTGTAGATGACTGGTCTATGTCTCTGTCTATATGCTTCATGAAAAACTGTTTTATCGATTGCTGTCGCTTAGCAAACTTTGGCAGAAACTGCGTGCAAAATGGTGGAGGTTCACGAGGAATAATATCCTTCTTCATCATCGCTTCATCATTTGACAACTTCATCGACACTGGACAGTGGTCAGAACCCATGACATGCTGCCATATATCCAAGTCTATCACAGCCTTTTCGAATAGTCGCTCATCCATAATAATCAGATCAATCCTAATGCCGAAATTAAGCTCGCGTCCTCGCGTCGCCTCTGACCAGCATGTATAAGCACCAGTCTTTGTGGGATGCATTTTACGAAACGCGTCGACAAATCTAACTCTATCTTTACCTTCACCTTCATCTGTAGAAAGTAACTTATCTAGCCAAATCCGGGAAGGATTACGTTCCCATTCCGCAGCATCAATAGATGCTGTTACAGCAAAACGTCCACGTTGCATTCGCTCAGCAGAGTCGATACGAGCAGGACATATATTCATATCTCCTGCAAGAATAACCATCCTACCTGCACGACGCAATGCATCCATCTTTAAATGTAGTAAGTGCAAGAATTGAAGTTTGAAAACGATGCGACTTTCGTAGTCAGTTGACAATGCAGGAATATATACATTAAACAAAATGAATGTACCATGGTCAGTGATGATACATCTTCCTTCATCATGTACGGAACGTAATGTTTCTTCTGTGTGGCTGATACCTCCACATGGGCATTCATTCACATTGCATGGTTGATTATTAGGAATGAAGGGTGTAATAGATGAATCTTGCAAATCGTTTGTTGCTGCAAGAGGTGTGGCAGTACGCTTGCGACAATAGGTTGCGACACCGCTGTAGCCAGTCCGTGTCCGACATAGACTAAAGAATGAATGGTATCCAGGGACGAGGGCTGTGGACTCGTCCAAGTCGAATGTTTGAGATGTTGCGGAGAGACGTGTCTCTTGGATGCAGATTATGTCAGAGTCGAGGGCATCGAGCTTTTGATGCAGCGGTTTCAAAGTGCGGATACCATTGACATTCCATGTTGTGATTCTCATGACGTCATTTGAATCGGACGATCGTTTTGTGGTCGAGTCGATTGGCTTTTACACTGGGAAGTATGTTGCTAGTTGCTACCTGGCGCCTGTTGGGCAACTGTGTAACATGTGCACTATTATCAAATTTTTATTTATGAGTAAAGCATGCGTACTGTAAGACAGAAGTTTGTAGGGGGGCTTTCCCGCCAAAATAGGTGATCTGCTGATCAAAATATCACTTTGATTCGCCACGAACAAATCGCCAATGACGCACGACATGAAGTTGGAGAAAATATTTCGTCAAGTTTTGGGTTTTCCGTAACTTTCTAAGAACAAAAAGCATGGCCGTGAACAAAGTATGAGGCCAATAATAGTGACACAATCAAGATACAACGTGAACTCTGGCACAGAGCACTAGTGGGGTTCATTTCGCAGACCAATCGAACTTTTAAGGCTCACCATCACCAGTTGTTCGCTCGGTACTTATATCGGCTCTGCAGCCAAAAATTGACACTCTAGGGCTACCACAACATCGTGATGTTGACATCAAGAACAATACAGTATAATGGTGGTCATACCATCTAAACTTCGATGAAGGATAATGCTACGCTACTGAAAGAAATAGTGTGATTGAAAGACTAGTCATGGATTTAAATAGCAAGAGACGCTATCGGGGGTATCTTGGGATGTTATCTGTACGAAGTTTACCAAAATAAGTCATCACTCCGCTTCAAGCCTAGTTGCGTTGTTGAAGATAAAGTAGCTCTGAAAATAGCGTTGGCTACTGCCCATTTCTTGACTAGTGCAATTTTCTACTGTGGTCAAAAAAAGCAATTTAATTACTATGTTTTTTACTACTGTGTTACATAGTAGTCAACAGTAATGGATCAACTAGATGTCATACAGTGTAATGTTTGAGATCGTCAATAATCATATTTTTGACGTCACAATAAAATTATGGAAAATAATATTTTATAATAATAATATTATGACGTTTATTGCATGTGCTTCAAAACTGATGTATACGTGTTGGAATAGGGTGGAATACAGTCATAGAGGAAAAGGGATTATACTTCGATTTGATCGATTTCAAAAGGATTTTAACACGAAGTTTTTGTGGTCAACGAATTGCATGGGCATTATTGGTTGGAGTTCTATAAAAAAAGGCTGAAGGGCGATGCAGTGCCAAGTGTCAGTATTATTGCTCAACTTTTTGAATCCTCGACTTCTCATTGGTTGTGATCCATACGTCAACGATTGTCAACCATGAAACATTTTCTTTTTCTACGTTTTCCGTTTATCATTTTTCTTCCTCAACCCACTTCAGCAGAGTTTAAGGCAGCACCACATCCAGTGCCATCTGTCTAGACCTCGCCTGCTAATCAACTTGACCGATCGCACTTTTCAACTGCTGACGCTCACTTTCGCCGCGGACGAACAATTACAACAACAATCACCCATCAGCATCCATCATGGCGACGTCTGATAGCAATGAACAACGACCGCCACTGAAGGAAATTTTCCGCAAGGCTGGTAAAAGAGCCTTGGGTGGAGGAATTCCAGGTGCCGTTGCTATGGGTACACAGGTCGTCACTCTCATGCCATTACGTTCAACCATGAATTATCAATACCGCTACGGTAACACCTCAACAGCTACAGCTATCCGCACACTTTACGCAGATGGAGGCATCCGTCGTTTTTATCGTGGTATCGGACCTGCTCTATTCCAGGGTCCTCTATCTCGATTCGGTGATACTGCTGCCAACTCTGGTATTCTCACCCTCCTGGATTCGTTCGACTCTACTAAAGATCTTCCCGTCGGTGTCAAGACGGCTTGTGCGTCTGGTACTGCAGCCGCTTGGCGTATCTTCCTTATGCGTACGTAGATATGAGCATCTTTTATTTTTTCCTGGCAGAAATTGAAAGGGAACATAGAAAATTTATATCTGACTTTCTTTTTTCTTATTATTTTTTCTTGCTTTCGATCAATTACATTTTTCATGTATAGCTATTGATGCGTTGAAGACCACTATGCAAGTCGAAGGAGCAAAAGGACTCACAGTTTTGCGTAGTCGTATGGCACAAGGTGGACCAACTGTTCTGTACCATGGCGCTATCGCAACCTATTCTGCCACTCTCGTCGGACAGTAAGTTATTCATCAGTCCGAAACATATATTAGAAAACAAAAGATCTGTGACGTTCATCAAAATCCAAAACAAAAAATGTGGAAAATTACTGACTCTTAAACTCCAACACTATATTCTTCTTCTTTAGTTTCCCATGGTTCTTTACGTTCAACGCGTTACAAGAATATATTCCGAAGCCAGATCCCGAAAAAACGTTCCAAAAATTTGGACGCAATGCATTCATCGGTTTCACTTCATCTGTCGTCTCCGATTGCTGCAGTAACAGCCTGCGTGTTATCAAGACGACCAAACAAACAAACCAAGTACCTATCACTTACTATCAGGCTGTTAAAATGATAGTCGATGCAGACGGTGTAGCTGGTTTGTTTGTACGAGGACTGGGTACACGTATCATTGCGAATGGATTCCAAGGCCTAACATTCTCCGTCATTTGGAAGGCATTAGAAGAGAAATGGATCAAATCATCTAAGTAATAAAAGCAAAAAAAAACTAATAACAGGACTCGTTTGTACTTTTTGTTCATTTTTTTTTTGCTTGTCTTAAAACGGGAAAAATATGTTTGTCCTGGTTTATGTATCGTTCAACCGTCTTCATGTTGTTCATGCCTTTTCTTGTCATGTACGGGACACGGGAGATTAATTAACATATATTTAAAATATCGTGTACAGAATTTTGCACTCTTATCAGTCCTCAAAAGTTATAAATCTAATAAAAAATAGGGAATATTAGTATACATATGGAAAGGGAGTTCAATTACTATTTTGTTAAGGGTGGGTGGGTAGTGTCAGTTGCGACGACGACTTTGGCAGCCGAATCTAATTGCAATGTGTTGGAAGTTTCATCAGTAGGTAAAAACGTAGTAGAAGGGTCTGCGTCAGTAGTGGAGACGACGGCAGCAACAGAGGAATCTAACTGAGGTAGGATGAAAGTTTCGTCTGGAGTAGGTGATAGTAATGGATTTGCGTCGGCAGTTGAAACTACAGCAGCGATGGAGGAATCCAATCGAGGTATGCTAAATGAGTCGACTGTAGATAATGATATAAAAGGATCAGCATCATTGGTGGAGACAACGGCAGCGCTTGAAGAATCTAGTTGTGGTACGTTGGATGCTCGTGGAAAAAGGTCAGTATCGCTAGTGGAAATGGCGACAGGGACTGAGGAATCTAGATGCGACGTTTTGGATATACCATCAGCAAAAGATGATGGAAAATGATCCATATCGAAGTTAGATACGACTGAAGCGACGGAAGAATGAGACAGTGGGTTGTTGGTAAATAATTCATTTACTAAAGCCGATGACGCAGGAGCGGCGTCAGAAGTGGAGACAACGGCCTCGTCGGAAGAATCTAAATGTTTTGAAATATCAGATGAATTACTACTATCTATGTGTTTAGAACGTGATGAACGTGATGATATTGACATCGATACTGGAGTAGCTTTGGATGAGAATGCTGTGCCAAACATGGTTGCTAAAGATTTATCGATTGTTTCAATGATAGGCTGCCCATTAGTACCCATAGAGGACCATCGGTGCACTTCGGCTAAGTCTTGAGTATGAGAAACGACAACTGATATGGTGTCTGAAGTTGCCGTCATTGTTTTGTCCATAGATTGTAAATGAGAGTTGAGCTTTTGAATAGGTTTGTGGTTGCGGCTTTTGATTGGAGGATGTGCGATGTGTTGCGCAATTGTGGCGGCGATGTGTCGAAGCTTTGCAGCTGACGGTGTTTGAGTGTCCGTAATCATGTTTTGAAGGATTGGTCGGTGGTGTAAGAAGAGGTATGAAAACAATGAAGAAACGGGGATGTTGTTAGTGAAGCGGTAGCAACTATCGCAGTCAAAAAAACAAACAGAGAAAAGAAAAATAGAAAAAGGGAAAAAAAAGAAAAAAGAAAAAAGTTGAAGTCTACAATG
The DNA here is from genome assembly GCA_032358235.1 of Odonthalia washingtoniensis. NCBI lineage: Eukaryota > Rhodophyta > Florideophyceae > Ceramiales > Rhodomelaceae > Odonthalia > Odonthalia washingtoniensis. Next base: position 1,579 of record JAULBU010083345.1, on the reverse strand, counting down.
GATGGTGACGATAGTGATCCAAGTCGCGGCTCGGACTCGTGTTCCTGCGGCTAGCGGGTGCGCGAAGTCAGGGTGCTCCATTCATGGCCTCCCCCGGTTCCCCCGTCGTTGCTCGCATGTCAAACCACGCCTCCGCGCGACAAGTCATGCGGACACACGCTTCCGCAGGGCAAGTCTTCTACGCCGTCAATCGAGGGCTCTCGACACCACAACTGCATTCCGCAACTCAACCTCCGCTCGGATTACAACTGGTCACTACTCCAGTCGGCTGATCTTTGCACCCGACTTTTCGCTATTTATACCAGACCACTCCAACGCTCAGTCAACTTGGTTTCAACTTGGTTTGCGCCACTGATGTGCCTCCAAATCCAATACACGTGTGATTCGAAACCTCGGCCTACTTTCGCTTACCGCTTCTGTGCTCGCGAGTTCAAATCTTGTGCTAAACAATTGTTTTTTATTTCAATTTCAGTTTCTTCCCCTTTTATTGATTGCACGCAACTCGTTCGCAAGTCACCATTTCTCAGTCTTCTTCATCACGCTGTCAATGCAATGCACCCGTGTTTAACAAAAATAACTATTTCATGCTAACAGAATAGAATGATCTCTTCTGCTTTTGAAGTTTTGTTTAGTACTTCAGTTGCCCAAAAAGAGACAACTTTCATTGAAGACTTAGGAGGGCATAAGAAAGTTTTTTTTTAACTCGCCTGCACAGCGTGAATTATTCAAGGATTTTCAACAATTTTTATATTTGAGCAATATAGTGTCCCTACAAGAGGTTCTGATTGCTGATTTAACGGTAGGGGCCTCACGGGCACACACCATCAGATCGTTGACCTGGGAACGGAGAGCATCTTCGCACCCATCCCCAACAAGCCTTTACCACGCGACCCTTTGCTCCTCTTCCTTCATCCGACAACCACGAATTTGCTCCTGTCTACACGCACTCGCGTCCCCTTTTTCGTTCCTCAAACTGTTTTTCTTTCCCCACCCTCAACCACCCTGGGACGGGGTGGCCTTGTCGGCACCCTGAGGTGTTAGTATCGGATACACTATTTCCACCTGTCTTTCCTGCTCTGAAGCGGAAAAGGCTGATCTGCCCACATTTTAACCCAAAAACGAATCTGTTCGCCAATTGTGGCTTTAGTAAATCGTACCGCAAAGACATTGGGAAATGTGTGACTAAAAGTAGAGTAACTTCTTTTATGTTCAAAGGTGCCCAAAAAGAAATACCTCAAAGCGGCATCGAATACAGTATCCTGTATTAGTGGCACAGCTTAACTAAGAGCACGTTTACGGCCGGCTGTATCCGATTTTTTTTGATTTTTTTTGATAGTGTAAATTTTGTGTACAAAAAAACGCGGTAAAGTCGTTACAGCGCACACATGTCAGAAAAAAGTTTCTTTGCGCGCCGTTTTATTAAAGCCACAAATGGCGAACTTACAGTTTTGGATTTGTGGAGTGGGCAGATCGTCCTATCCCCGAAAAGTGGATAGGCAGGCTACGATTAGTGCGAAAAGCTCCTAAAAGCCTCAGGGGGCCGAAAAGGTTACCCCGTCCCAAACCCCGAACCGTCCAC
>JAULBU010083234.1:0-28043 GCA_032358235.1 Odonthalia washingtoniensis | reverse complement strand
ATACAGGGTTTCGATTTTAGGTGAGCGTTTTTGAAACACGCGCTTGATTCTTGCGAAGAGTTATAGTGATATTGATTGACCTGCGAGACACGTAGGTGGTATAAAGAAAAAATGAAGCACCGGCTTAGCCACGCTCGAAGAAGACGTAGCTGACTAGTGTTGCGCTTGCGTTCCGTATACGAGCTAGAGCGGAGTCTGGATATGCAAATGTTGCTGTTAAGGTCAAACATGCGACCGAGATGGGGAGGGCGCGACGTTCGTGTGCTGACTTGGGGTCTTGTAAACGCTGGCTTTCCGATGATGCTTATTGGTAAGCGAACACGGCCAGTGAGATCAATGGAGAGAGTGAAAGCGCTTTACCAATGCAGGTGTGAGAGGTGGTAATCATAGACAAGTAGTTACGGGGGAAGTACCATTGCCTCGTTCCTCATCTTAGAGCCAAAAAATGTACCTTAGAATGCTGGTTTAGTTCCCAGAGAGCGGATCGATGCCATCTATACCATAGATGGTGACCCATTTTCCCGAAGCATATCATTTGCTTTTTATGTATTCGAGAGACGTGCTTTAGGCATGAGTAATACGATAGTTGCCGCAACGACTGAATTTTCTTTACCTGCGACGTTGAGGACCGACCTTTGTAGAGTAGCTGCTAGAGATGGTGTCTTTCGAGGATACATACTGCTAATTTACATGGGGGGGGGAAGGCAGCGTGGGCTGAGCCCATAGTGGTGGTAGATGGTCGTCTTAGAGGTTGAATAGGTGTACGGATGTTAGATTCAGGAGATGACAGAACCAGGACTGTGCTGGCCAGCACGGGGTCACGAGTATGTCCCATGATTTCCCCTTCAGTATTTTCTAGACGACCACCGCGATCAACTTGGGAGGTGGATTCCAAAAGTTGATTTCTTCTACCCAGTGATGTACCACAGCGTCCATTGCGAGGGAGCTAGGCAATGCGAATGCGCTGTTGAAGCGCTTACAAAGCGTGTTATGGCTGTCCGCGAATCGGTAGATCTCCGGCGGGAGAGTTGAGAGCAAATGTTCTATAGACTTCTGGTTGATACGCCAGTAGTGCACTGTGTGCGGGCGTGAGAGGCGGTCTGCGAAGATATTTAATGCCAAGGGGACTTACTATGATTGGACGGTCACCCCTAAGTCAAGTAGTAATCGGTGTGAAATCTTCAGCTCTTGCATCAAGTCGTGGGATTTGCTCGCCATGGAGTTGAGAATTGATAACACTGCTTGGTTGTCTTCCCAGACCTTGACTTGCGTTCCGCCCTCCAGATTATTCGCAAAAGATCGGATGTTATCCGGTACTGCTCTCAACTCCAAAAACGTGATCGGCTTTAATAGGAGTAATGGGTCGCAGAGTCCACGGGCCTCCCATGTATCATTCGTCCCTGGTTGTAGATCGATCCCCAGTGTCCCTCCTTGTCCACGGAGGTTCATGCGTTGGAGTGCAACACCAGAGTAGGTGTTTGTGACTGGATTTGGCGGATAGAAGCGGATGTCTGTAGGTTGCGACATCATCGTAGGTCATTACCGTGTGCCTGAAACGCGTTCGTTTGCCGGGCTTTGTCGCTGCCTTTGGTGGGTCGTAGAGAGACCGGGTGTGAAAGCGAGCGAGAGGCATGATCAGTGAGCAGGATATGGCTAAGACGTTGAAGTGGCGTAAAAACGATACGTCTATCATTCATCGGTTTCGGTGGGCTTGTGATAATAGCAAGGGTGCGATTTCAACCAGTTTGGTGAGACATTTCTGAGCAATCCCAACGATCATGCGCTCCGTGTCGATGTAGAAACCCAGGTGCTCTATTCTTCTTGAACCTTCTCAAAATCTCTTCTCCAACTTCCTTTTGAGGCTTCATGAACGGAGGAGATTGGCAAGTCTTGAGCGAGTCTGTTTTAGCTGCCCAAAGGTAGAGGTCGCGACCATGGAGTCATCCATATAGGGGTGGATGCGGAATCTGAGATGTTGATGGATATATTGAACCATTGAGCGCATAAACTTGACGAAGTGAGCCGGCGATAATTTTCAACCGAAATGTAACGCCACAAAACGAAAGTACCTTCAAACCAATTTGAAGAGGAAACAATTGCGAATGTCCGGTTGAAGCCGGAAGTGATGGTACCTCTTCGTAATGTAGAAAGGGAAGAGACGGGTGTTCGGTTTCAGCTCCATGACGAATGATTGAAACGTTTTCATACATACTGGTTGATCCCTGATGAGGATTGAATGTCCGGCTAAGTTGATGACGAGGCGACGCTTTTCATCTGTATGGACGATAAAGGCATTTGAGACGGGATAAACATATCGGTGTTGCCGATGAACTTCCGAGGCTGACATCTCTTCGTACATTTGTCGGTCGAGTGACTCCAATAGCTCATTTTGAAGCCATGTATTATCTTGAGGGTCGACTGGGATGGTCTATAGTTTGAAGCGGGTGTGGCAGGTAGCTGAGAGGATGGATTTTTCGTAGACCCCTAACTTGCTTGATCTAGTGATGAAACCTGACGCCTTCAGCATATCCTGCGAAAAGGGCGAAACACGTTGCTTGTTTCGACAGAGGACGGTCGATGGAGATTCGCCGACCCCGGTGTGAGCAGTCGATAGTAGAATTGCAGAGCAACTAGGCGTAATGCAAGTAGGGATCCAGGATTTTTCAGCTTGATAGCCCGTCAAAGACGAGTTATCCTTTACTGTTGTGCCGGCGTGGATTCCAGCTAGAATTAGCACGAGTACCTAAATTCTGTGCTCGAATAAGCGCACGAATTTTGGACGAGTCTTTCTTGGGGGCGGAGAGATCGCCACTTTACTTACCGCCTGTGGGGCGGGTATGGGAGTTGTTGTTTTTATAACTATAGTTTCCAGAATTACCTTTGTGTCCCACTTGAGAAGCAGCTTGCTTGTTCAATTCCTTGGCGTATGCCGGTGTGCGTAACTTAGCGAATTTGGACTTGATGTGTGAAACAGGGCGAACGAGTAGGGCTGATCGTCTTCACGTAGGTAGTTCTGTAGTAGGATAGATTAGGACGCGCAGAATTCCAACGTATTGGTGAAGAGATCTATGCGCCCTTGGACACGCGAGTAGGACGCGTTCGTGTAATGGTGGACAGTGGCAAAGGCGTCGGTTGCAGCAGCGAAGTCTCCAGCGGCCAAATCTTCTGCAACTTTGTGCGAAGGCGCACTCTTGGTTGTGTCAAATATTCCAGAGGACTTTCGATTCCAACCTATTTCGATTGTTGGCAGTCTTCATGCGTCCGAAGAGACCTTCGGGATCAGGGATGAATCTACTAGACGGGTACGGTGGTAGCGTTGAGGGTTTCACGAAACGATTGAGCTTACCAGTTTCACCACACGAGTGACGAGTTGTAAGTACGTCGGCAACAGAACTGGTTGGAGGTGGGAGAGCGTGAATTGCAAGGCAATCAACCTCTCAGGTCTCAGCAGCTGGACAGAACTGATCGGCGGTGGCGGAAGGCGGTTTGAGCACGGAGAGAATTTCGGACAATTGAGACTTAAGGGCAGCAACAGCAGTAGTCAGAGATTCAACGCGTGAATCGCTTTCGTTCGCAGACGATGAAGATGCAGTATTATCTGGCATAGTTCTTAAAATGGCGTATTCGTGAAGGTCGACCGAAACAATGAAGATTCATTCTGAGCTTGATCTCAGGATGAGAACAAGGGGCGACTTGAGGAGAGGAAACTTAGGACAAGAATCCTAACGAAATAGATGCTTCTAAAGCCCTGTTAGGAGGGGCCATGCGTTACGCTGGTGGCAGAATTCTTTTGAGACGACGACGGTAGCCGACGGCGACTGCGGTGTCTCTACAGTAGTGTATATGAAAGTGTAAGAATTAAAAAAAGTTCTGTACCACAGTAGCACGTGGTCACTACCAAGCCCCCAATTTTGTAATCACCAATAATTTTCAATTAGTACACCGAACAACAGCCCCAAATTTGTAATCCTTTGATCCGGTTGCTACCATCTCCATTTCTAACTTTTCCATAGCTGATGCGCAAAAATGTTTTGCTCTATCCCCATAAATATGTTGGTGAAGTCTTTTTCCATCATAATAGACTCCGTCAGCTTAAATATCTTCCATCCCTTTGTAGGATCTGTACAATCATTTTGATTTTTCTGTCGATTAGAGGTTGAATGGTTCCTTCCTCGCCCTTTACTTCTACTTCTACTTCTACTTCTACCCCTTGAACCTCGTATAGCCATATCTTCCGTCGGAACATGCTGATATGGAGCGGTTGTTGATGGAGTTTCATCTTCTACCCTCTTGTATTTGGTGATCGTTACTCATGAATGATTGGGAGAGTGGTTGTATAAGAAAGGGTGCTTAATGCAACGATAAAAGTATGTTCCAAAGAATAGCGGAGTGAGACCAGAATTTGCAATCAAATCTCAAGATTGAATTTGAAGATTCCACTTTGGGCTTTTTGCTATAGACTGTAATGACTCCAGTAATGCGATATAAATATCTAATGTACTTATTTATTGTTCAGATATGACTACTTTTTGATCAGTATGGACACTAAGTGTCTATATGAGGAAAATCGGAAAATCGCTAAAATAGGTTATGGACACTTAATTGTCCACATGGAGTCCTAAGTTTTACAAACATTTTAATAAATATTTTTTTGCTACAAAAAATGATAGAATTAACTTTTTGCAAAACATCGAACTCCATATGGAGTAAAATTTTCTTATGGTACCGCTAACAGTGCGGAATCAAGATGACAGGTGGCAATGAAAATAATAAATTGAAAGTAAATGATTATCATGTACATGTGGGATAATGGTGATTGACATTTAGGAATTTCATATGGAAGAACTCCATACGGAAGAAATCCATATGACCAAGATGGTACGATGTGTATGAAACTCTAAAAAAGGCATGCATGGAGTATTCAATCCGTAGCGTATAAAAGCAGAGTACATTTTAATTTAACATATGTAACAAAGAAAGGTTTTCCGTGAAAATTAATATACATAGAAGTATTATATGGGAGATGTCATCTAAATTGCGGCTCTTGCACGTTGACTACTCGCCATTTATCCATATCATCATCTTCACCACCACCATCATCAAAAACACTGCTGAAGGACTACTTTAATGTTGTGAGGTGTGATTAGCTTCGGTGTGACCTCTCTGACCTAGGGACCATCCCTGTGAATATGAGATGACGTATTTTAAATTTCTACCCTCCGGGATGATATAAACATGATATCTGATAGAATGGCTACCTTTTCATCCGGCACCAGTATGTTCCACATAAGCATGTACAATGAAAACAGATTGTACTGGAATTTATATTTCTTCCATGTCCCAACCTATTGCATTTAGTTCCTTTTATTCTTCACTGAGATGGACATATCGATGGGACAAAGGTGCTATCCATACATATACAGGTTCCATGGCAGTTATAATTGTAAAATACCTACGGGAACCAGTTTCTTTAACACCGAAATTGTTTTGACCGTGTTGTGGTGGGCCAACCATCACCAGTGATATGGAAGAGATTGCCGCAGTTTGAAATTTATGTCCGCTATTTATGGTTGTCATCTAGATTAAACAAAGAACACATACATCCAATCCATAAGTCCAATGAATATCGACAATTTTTTACCCATACATTGTCCGATCATGTTCGAACGTGTTCTAAAGTAATGATATTGTACTGAAGTAACGGCCAATCACATTCTTTCTATCGTCTTCATCGTTTCCAGAAATTCCAGTGTTGATAATTGGACTCCAATATTATCTGTTGCGCTATTATTTCAAGCTCACTTTCCCTGGAAACCACGTTTCCATTTCAGTAAAAAACGTTCCATTTATCTATTGGAAAATTGGAGAACTCAAACATTGCTGTTTCGTACCCCTCTTCAATATATTCATGTACATCAAATAGATCTGACATGCCATCCAGAATACAATACCAATAAATTTCCAACTGTTCATTATTTCCTGAAGAAATCAATAACAAATCCAGCGAGATCATTATGGGATTGAAGCCACTTTTCATCATCAGGGAGATGACTAAATATTTTCATATAACTTATTTGCTTATAAGAAGCCCAAATCCATGACTACTTTCTCAGTTTTGAAATATGTTGATATGAGAAAAACACATGAGCACGATAATGATTTGGAATTAATGCCGACCTTAGTGATGTGTTTATATCCTGAATGCTTACTTGTTGAGATAACTTATTCCAGTCAGGGTCCGTTACGTCAAGTGAGACCTGTTTCTACCGTTGAGTACGAAGCATAGTCTTCCAATATATCATTTCATGTTTGTACTGAAAAAGGAAGAGTCTTTAGATGTATAACATGTGAGATATAGTTACTACAACTTTACATCGATGGTTTAATTTCCTACATATGTCACCACATCCAGTTGGACGTATATCTCCTAGATGCTTGTTGTCGTAAGGTGCTATATCGTTGTTAGCAGTACGTGGATGCAAGTACTTCTGAACAAGATTAGGTTTTTGTTGACATTGATGTTCCCAAGTCAATAATTGGCATTTTCACATTTCTAGAAGACTATTTCTATTTTACCAATAGTTCATGACTAATTTCGTTGGACGTTTGGTGGTTATACATTGAATGTTTCTGTTCAATTTTCTGGGGACTGAGAGTCATCATCACTGTCGATAATAATGGGGTCACGCTGCTTCCGTTTACTTTTTTTGCGATCACGTTACGGCCTCCACACACCCCCATTACAACATTTCTATTGTTACCGTTTCAACCATCTTCAGTTCCGTTGAAAATGTATCCCCTTATTTTGTTGATAAGTATTACATGTAGAGAACATTTACGGGTAACCAGCTTTACCAACTTGTTTCGTTGGCAAAACTCGAGCAGTTTCATGGGATTCCAATACATGTGATGTATCGATTGAATTAGTTGTCTCCGGAATGACAGATGTCATTAGTTACTTCATGTTGAAGTAACATCTTCATATTGCAAGTAACATCCACTAACTCGAATTTAGTCTAACAATGTATGCATATATTTCAAAAACGCATCACCAATACGGTAGAGAACAGTTGAATCAACCGTACCCTTGACGGGGCTTCCAAAATAAGCTTCTGAGCCATATATAAGGTACAGTACATCCTCTTCTGATCCATGGATGAGTATACGAGTGTCCAAATATGTCACACCACTCTTTCCAGATTCTTGTCCAATTTCAAACTGCGGAATAACATTGATCTTCGACATAAAATATTTTAATCTGCAGATGTCGAATCTATCAATCGATTAGACAAAGATGCGATACCTTTATTTGACACGTGAAGGAGTGGGAGAGACAGACAGGGAGGAGCGAGATGAAGCAGAACTAGACAGTTGATGAATGACGAACATAGTGTAAAGAATAGATGATGAAAGTATAGATGAGGGAAGGGGAAGCTATAAAAGAGGACCAGATGAGAAAGAATGACTAGAAGGAATGCGTAGAATTTAAGCGAGATGAAAGACAATGAGGAAGATGCATAATGGGAAGAGGAAACGAAGACAACGAAAAACATTCAGACGAGAGACCGAATGAGGACTCAAAATTAATGTTGGGGAAGCCATGATCGGATGACAAAGCGGTCAGAAAGTTGCTCAACGGTACAGCATCCCGATCAACGCGAAGGTACTTGACTGTGTGTCCTAACCGGTCGCCCGCTGCAGCGGCCGACGGTGGCATTTTATTATGAAATAGGGCTTCTGTAAGAATTGATTACAGAACCAAGAACTGTAAATTTGTAAAGAAAAGTAAACAACTAGCGCCGCGTATCAGTGTGGCCTAGTTGGTTAAGGCCAATCGCACTGATGGTAGAGTTCGATTCTTGTTGGTGACACTGACGGAACTTGAGCGGGAAATGTCCCCCGATGCGGAAGCATTTCTTGCTCGATATTAAATTACTGTAAGCCGCCACTGTATACAAATATTAAGAAACAAAAATGATGATTTTCTCCAAACGTCGTCGGGGTGCTACAGAAGGAACAACGGTGGAGATAATAAAGAAATGAGCGACGATGTTAGACGGAAAGAACAAGAATGATACCAGTTTAATAAAGGGGGGAAGTGTGGATACATACAAGGTGACGACCACGACGGGTAAGGCAGAAGAAACAATATATGGGGGAGGTATCAAACAAATGAGAAAAGAAAAAATAATGTAACTAAAAGGTGACGTAGTGGACGGAAAGTTAGGAGAGTAGAGAAAATACGCAGAACGAAAACAAGGGTATCGCTGTATAAGGAAGACGAACCACACATCACCACTAACACCGTACAATAGTGATTACAGTGAGGAAATATGTTATGAAAGATCATTCAATTATTGAATGATACAGTAATTATTACACGTACTGAAGAATGTAATAGAATCTACTTTGTGTTCCGACAAGGAGCAAACCTTAGGATACAACGTAATCACAGTGACGAAACACGTGATGAAAGATCATTAAATCATAGGATGATATAGTAATTATTACACGTACTCAGGAACGGTATATAATCTACTGTGGATTCCAACAAGGCGTAGACAGTAGGATCCTGTCACACGTGTATTAAATATACCGACTAAACTTTATCCAAATTACGGTATCAATAGGAGTCCACAACTGTTAAGGGCACTTTTCGTGTTTTTTCACTCGATTTTAGTCTAGTCCTTCCTCCCTTTGTACTAAAGGCCCGTGAGTTACTATTACATTTATTTACTTGGATCTAATCCATTCTTATGTGAAATTTCGTTTAGTATGTTGCATCAGATGCTTTGATTCCTATGGTTTCCTCCTTTCTTGAATGCATTAAATTACGCCCTATTTACTCTTCAAGATTGGGGTATACTCTTCTCCTACGGCTACAATTAATAGCCCGTGTGTGGAGGGCGGAAATGTGACGTTGTATTATTACACGTGTCACTGCGTAAAATGGTGTCGTGGGGACGTCCTGAGTCAAAGGAATTATGTTGGCGTCTTTCGACTTAATCGTCACCTACAATTTCTTCTGGTGGCGTCGCGATGAACGTAGTTATCAGATCCGAGCCCCTAGGTGGTAATAGGGAAATTTATCGTTGTAGTGAAGGGGTCCGGACTTTTGGATGTTCTTTTATTAAATTTGTAATTTCGTTCTTTTACTTCCTTCGTGAGGATTTCCCACAAAGTTACGCTTATTCCACAATCCGGTGTTAGTGGAACTGTACACGTGTTTTCTTGACATATAATAATTTTACAAATTAGTAATCCCCTCTAATTAAGCTACTAGAGGGACAACCGTACCTTGATTCAATACTGTATACGAGACGGCGTAAATTGACTGATGGAATTCCTTCTGATATTTCGTTATCACAATCTCCTACCTTTTGATCCCTTGAATATTCTATATACATTAGCTTGGACCTACCCTTTTTCATCAATGGGACATGATAGATTTTTACCCCCCGTCGCCTATTCCTGTTTAAAATTAATTTCAGCTATCAATACACCCGTGGCATAAACTTTCTCTAAAGTGATCAAAGTAGTCGTTCCAATTACTTACTGGTACCTTAATAGTGATAATTTTCACATAAATTTTAGGGTCTGTAGTTCGCAGTATACGCCTCACAGTGATGCATTCTTTATTGATTCACTGTACAAATAGTATGTTTTCTTTCTGTTTATCGCCATTCAAATGGTTTCGATCAATTTGTGTATTGAAAACGTGGAGGAGACGAACAATTAAGAGAAACAGAATGTATCAACGCATATGCAAAAAATGCAGATCACATTGAAGTTTAGCGAGTCCATGTAAAACGGCAAAGGGAGACCAGAATCACACATAACTGAGGTCGGATAATCTCAATGCAAGGTGAAAGACGGCCCATACGTCACAACACGTTTCCGTCCACTTTCATATGCGAATTTAGAGCTGAGGAAGGACACTGGCCTGCCCTTCGACCCCGATACAAATGACTACTTGATTGGGATACGATTCGTAGGTATACCCGATATTCTACTGATTCGAGAAACCGGACCAGTAAAAGCCCACTTGATCAATCACGAAAATCAGTAAAGTTTGTACCAATAATCCCGTACGAAGTACCAGCTTGGCTGCCGACTTAAATGGACAGCAGAGAATCTTTACTATACGTGCATAGCATTCAAACGTTGATGAGATTTTCATATCAAAAATATTAGTTCTTTCCATATTCTGCGCAATATCATTCACCCTTTCATCTTGAAACGAATTGTCATACTGTTCTGGGAACGTTTATGCATACCGGATGATACTGCTTATCAGGAAAATGAATGATATATCCTTTTTTGTTTTTGATTGAGAGATAATTCATTTGCCACTGAGGATAATCAGCTCTCAAGACGTCCTCACCGCTCTGTCCTTTCCTACCAATAAAGCCACACGAATGAAACAACTCGCATATTTTAAATATGCATCAATCATTCAAGTTAAAATCCCGAGGGCTGCCATACGATGTCGACCGTCTACCACAATTAGGGACTTATTATCATTCAACACTTCTCTCCCATGTTTTCTATTGCAACGCCACTATACGTCCCATCCATATCATCACTTTGGAAGGTAACTGATATTAGTACGAAGTCAATTTGATACTGTTGTTGCTGGAAGGATTTCACAAATGAATCATGATGCTGGATGTGTACATCCCGTGCAGATTATTGACAATACGCACTTGATTTACGCGAAACCATATTTCTATTGTACCCTGATCTCAAATACGGAAATAATTTAGCTTTACAGGGCCTTCATCGTCCTCCTCCTCCGTTAGTTTAATTTCAATGAACTTCATCTCCTAAGAGTCCAAACAAAATATTTCGTCTGTTACTTCTAAATCCAGAAGATGCGTTGAATTTTACATTCAACGAACGGGAAGCTAATAACGATATTCTATGTCCTTAAGACGGTTTTCACCTTCACATTCTCGAACATAATTCTGTCCGGTTTATCATTTACTATATTTTTATTCCATAGTCCGATGGGCGTGTTTCCCTCATCACCAGGTACCGGTTTTACAGGTACTGTTCCAACTGAGATTGGAGTAATATCCACTGCATTTTTATTTCACAGTTTACCGAATGCAATTTAAAATGCTGCATCTGACGAATTGCTTAAATAATTAAATTAGTTTAGAGAGGAGTTGTCCAAAGATCTCATTTCACGACATAAATGCGTACATAAACCTGGGTTGAATTTGGAAATTTTGGAAATTTTCACTCCAAATGGAGCTGAGAGGTTTTGCAAGAAATAAATTATTTAATTTTTTGCTACAAACATTTATTTATTTAATTATTTGAAAAAATTGCAACTTCGTATGGAGTGAAAAATTTTACATTCTCTGTTCCAAGTTGGCGCCGATTGTTCAAATAAATGAAGAAACCAATTTTTTTACATTCTTCAACTTCAAATCGTTTATCGTTACTTTTCTCGGTCGACGTGCTCGCCCATCGCACATATCTCAATCGAAAAACAATATTTTTATAGTAACAGACCACTACCTACTATCAACGAACTATTTCACATCAAATCATACATTTGTTTCTACAGGTCATATTTGTTGACTTCAGCTAACTCGATAAATCATTATTTAAAGCAACCCACTACGTTTTTTTCGTATGAAAACAGACAAAGTACAACACATTTACATACTACTCGTATGCTTGATCACCAATAAAATCATACATGTCGCATCAATCATTAACAATCCGTTCGACATTAACCTTCAAAACATCCACGATGGCATCCAATTTATCCAATTTATCAACAAAGAGTGAATCCACGCGATTTCTCTTGTCTTTTATTTACCGACAGTTATGGTAGTAAATAATTCAGAAAGAAGCTCACCTAGAAAATTGTGATTTTTCAGCAATACCTCCAGTGGATCAGGTGTAATGATGACCCAATCTCAAAGTCTGTTACAAGCTGTTTTGAGCAGAAGGCAAGTAAAAAAAGAAGTCTTTTAAACTCCCCGTATTCTGCTCGGAAGGAGCAGATTTCGACAAGGTCCTTGTACATACGGATTCACTGCAAGTTGGGCAGATAGCTCGCCCATCGCTTGCTATATATACACATGGATGAGGAGATGAATGCACATTACAAACATTCTCAGACTTTTTCAAATTCATAGAAACTTCTACTGGATTTTTGGTTCGACTAGTATTATTTCACATCGTCATTCAGTCAACTTCAAAAAGAACAAGAGAAAATCCATTCAACATGTCTATTACATCAACTTTTGAATTTCTCCTCTTCTTTCACATCATTGGAGTTGTATCACAGTTATGTCAACTGTAGGGAATCGGAACATTCCAGCTCGCAACTTCAAGACTAACTTCCACGTCGAGTGGATGTACTGTCTTCAAAGTCGTCCGAGGGAGGGATTTATGCGTAAATTACTCTATTTGTTCTATCGAAAGCTTCGTAGATTTCTGAATTAGAAATTCTCCGCAGTGCTAATTCTCTAATTTTTAAAATGCTCGTCATTCCAATTTTCTCAGAGTTGGCTCTCTTTTTTTCTTTTATATGATGGATCAGTGTCCAGGTCGTGTTTTCCAATGTGTCAGTATCTCTGATTAAACTGACGCTAGTTAATCTTGACGATTGTGGTCCCATTTCGCGCCCCCACGTGCACGACTCTATACTTGTATACTGGGCCTGTCTTCCCGGACCTACTTTGCGATTCCCAGGAACCGTTTTAGCAGACCTGTGGGTGATTGTATCCCAATTCAATTCCACCTGTAAAATGATATGTAGACTTACAGTATCTTTTTCGCCTTTCTGCTCCAAAATTGGTTACATCAACAACCAAAAGCTAAACACTGGTCCAAATAAAACACTTCACTGGTACAAGAATGGGGTTCATTTGTGAGACACTTTACAAATCCTGGGACTTACTCGAACAATAAATCAACAATCCATTCTCACAAGTAAAATGTTTTCACTCTACATCTTCTACGACTACACAACTGATACTTTCATTGTTATATCTTCCACACAGAATTGTGGATTCTCCCGTTTGACACAAGGGATCACATTCATCTAGGATGATGGTCACGTCGTTTAAAAATACTTTGTATCCACAGTCGCTTGTAATCACACGACAGAAGAGGATGAAGAGCTTCGATACATCGCCAGAAAATGTTTTAACAGGCTGGATAAAAAATATTGGTCAATATTACGATGTATGAGGCCGATCTCACTACTGAAAGAGCTCCTTTCTTGATACCTTTTATCTGAAATACTGACAGTTCGGAATTGTCCAAATTATTTTGTGACCTATCCAGTGCTGTGTCCAATGCCATGAAATGTATCGTTACGGAAGTTTACATCTCATCATCGATACAGTTGGTAACGATTTAGGATGACACAGAGCATTATAAATCACCAGCTGTCCCTGGAAATTGTTGAAGGGCTTCCAGCTTCGCAAAAATGTGTAGAAAAAACAAAAATGTAAATAAAGTAATCAAGGAACCTGTTTAGGACGACAATGTTATTCTTGGAATGTTCATTGACACAACCCCTCCTACCGAAGGACTAAGTGAAAGAAGAAGATAAAGTAGAAGCTGCAGCTTCGGAAAAACTGGGCACAATGGCACAAAAATATATGGACATATTGACAGATAGTATGCAAAAGGACTGCTGTCGTTTCGACTGAAATTTTCGAGAACTTGACGACATTCATCAGGATATAGTCAGTTCTACCGTACATGACAAAGTGGATTCCATTATGTCGAAGAATACGTCGATACCTTAACTGACGTGTACTAGTCGTTGTACTACCATCGACTGGGAGTAGTACAGCGCCAAAGAGGTATCCGTGTAGGTGTGGGTATATGATTACACGTATGATAAGTGTAGGGAGTAGGTATAGGTTTACACGTGTGCTGAGTGTAGTGAGGAGAGTAGTGTGGTGAGGATTAATGACGGCAGAGCTGACACGAAGTTCTACTGTAGAACGGGAGGTTATGCACGTAGCGAGGTCAACGGATGAGAGAGAGGGAATGGATGAGTAGCGGTCAGCTATGGTAGGATGGCAACGGGGAGAAGATTCAGTAAACAAGTAGGGCCAACTACAAGGGTAATTATTAAAGTGTAGTCGGGAAGAGAGAGGATGCGCGCAAATCGATATCAATACTGATTTGTTGACCTTTTGACTAGGAAATCCATACATTGGGTCAGTACCGATTATAAACAAGTCTTCATTAAATCGTTGGATTAAAACTGAAGAGAGTGAAAAGAAATGTAAATGGGAAAGTGGCTCATGAAATTCTTATGGTAAAATGAGAATGCTATGAACACGAATTCCAGACAGTATCCTCGCCGAGATGACAGTGTTGCTGGAAGATGGGTGTAGGGGAATTTAGGTTATTAGTCGAAGGTTGAGAGAAATTAGTGTGGGTATCGCGTAAGGTAGGATACTGTATTTCACACATTATGGCCGACTCTCCTTACAACGCCAGGTTTAATCGGCAATGTGCAAACTTAGACCACGATCAATTCGATGAAGAAGACTGTCGAATCGACTAAAATCGGTCGATAACACAGAAACTATTCGCGTGATACCACATGAAGAATGACAGACCAAGAAAAGAGAAAAATAAATAAAGGAGGTCAGTATGTGCGGAGATGAGTGCGTCGAGGAGCGAGATGAGAGACAGGAATTAAACCTACTAATTATGTCAAGAAATGATGTACGGTACGGAGGCGATAACATGCAACAATAACATGCATGAGAAGATAGACGGGATGACGACGATAAACGTGCAACAATAATATGCATGTAAATGAGACGAGGATATGCAACAATAATATACAGGTAGAATGAGATGATGATATACAAAAATAAATAATCAGGTGACAAGACGAGGATATACAACAATAATATGTATGTAAATAAGACGAGGATATGAAATAATAATATACAGGTAAATGAGACGATGTACAATTATAAGATACGGCTACGGAGATATGTCATGTATGAAAGGATAACACAAAGATGATAACATGCAACAATAATATGCATGTGATAAGATGATGGTAGGAAAACACAAGATGCGGCTACAACAACGACGATGATAGGACATGGAAGAAAGGACAAAGACGATAATAATATGAGAACGACAACACGATTAAGGAGGCAGGCGAAGATGAGGATTGATGAAAGAGTGAAGTCGGGTAGCACGTTTAAGGACGGAGGGGTGGAAACCCAACAAATGCTTTTGCTGTGCGAAACTGGATGTATCAAATCCAATATAGTCACCTATACAGTACCTTACATCCTGACTACGTGTCAAGATTTATCATTCAATTACTGAATGAAAGTTTACATTTCAGACGTGTATATATTTTCCCTACAAATCTACTGTATCTCGAATTCGAGCTAACAGTGGGATTCTATTTTCTTTCAACACGTGTATTAATTAGATTTGTATTGAAATAAATCCTGATCGCAGTACTTATACAGCATCACCGTCAAGATAGAACCATTGAATAAAGTCAGAAACTACTAACAAACAGACAACCCCTAAAGCACATAGCATCAGAACCTATACGTCAAGAGCCAGAATCATGAAAAGATCGAATCTAAAACAGGAGGACAGATAAATCTGACCTCAAACGCGCATCTGGGCAACTAAAATCTGCCGCAGAGAGCAAAACAATCCACCTGTAGCATCTTAATGATCGTTGTCGATTAGTCCAAGATCGACGAAGCCACAAGCGTGCCTCCACTCTACGATAAATGGCAAGGTTGCATAATTGTAACAGAACCCCAGACCCCGCTCTTCGACAAAGAACTGCGTGACTACATGATACATTTTAATCTTTAATTTTAACTTTAATTTTATTCCTATATTAAGGCATTCCCTTTTTTCCTTAATAAAGTACTGCCTGACACATTTCGGCCCTGGCCTGTTTTGGAAAAGACTTGGCCTAATTTATGACATTCTGTGATGTTTTTATCACAAAGGGAAGTTATGAGCAAATGTTGCACCGCATTGCAGTTTTAATTTTGAGTCGGACATTTCAAGTCACAGAAAGAAGCCATCCCGTTGTAGATCCCTGAAAAAGATATAATTTGAAAAGGAATCGAGACTCTAGTTTGTGTGTTTAGTGTGGAGGAAGTTACGTTCCATCACAAAAAGAAACTATAATTCCGATCGAAGGATCCTAAAACTTTCTCATCTCTCCGTAGTAGAACAAGCTGTCCAGTTGTGGAATAATGGCATGGAGTGGAAGAACGCCTTGAGAACGACTGACAACAGACGTCCGGGACCATTAATACAGTTAATTCAGGAACAATTATTGAAATGAACAACATCCAAAGGGTTCTTAACAAAAGAAAATATCTTCAACACTTCGCTAACTAAAAGTTATACCCCAAGCGGAGCAAAAGATAAATAATGGATGATGGATATCGTTGATAAGTAAACGTCCTTGTGAGTTGTTTGTGGATACATACACCGATATATTGTTTGTGGCTATGCCATGTATGCTTCTACCAAATAACAGGAAATTTTTTGGGGGTGATATTGATGGTACTTGTTTGGAACAATGTTGGATTTCACTGGTTGTAGTTTTTACTCGTTTCTTACTCAAAGATAATTAAGGAATTTTGGGCACTGAAAAAATTGCCAAGCTGCAAGAATGTTTGTTACAGAGTTGGAAGCCATTGCAGCGAAAAGGAAGAGATGTACGCGAAATTATGACTGGAGTTCATATTGTCTAGAAAATTTCCGAGGTATGCTTGTCAATTCATTTCACAGTTTATTCAGGACACAAACATATTCAATAACGTTATTCCTATACTGTGTAATATATGGAAATTAACATGGAATAATGCTCTTGATGTAATAACAAGGGAAAGGTTGCGTGCAATCGAAGCCCGGGCTTTCGGTTTAAGCCTGAGACCGTCTACCGTGAAACACGACAAGGCTGGTTTCGGGTTTTCGCAAAAACGTTATTTGCTGAAGTTTCACTTGTCGGTCATTACGATGGAACGTTTTTTAACGGAAATATTGGTGAGACAAATTCTCTTACAATAACATATGGTGAAGGTTTAATTTCTGTAAATAAAGCCCAATTCCTGACATTCGCTGCGATTGGTATCCATAAATTTAATGCCGCCGATGTTACAGGAAAGAGTGCATGGATTTTAGCAGCTCTATGGTTCGTTTCAAGATATAATAATGATTTAGCGTACCCTAGGGTAATAAATCTTCTGATACGGAAAGAGCTGCAAATCCAAGAACTGAGAATTGAATTTCGTGCAGAATAAGAAGTTGAGAACTGATGAATCAGTAACTTCGTACAGGACTTAGTAGATTGAGTTATTTCTTTCCATAGAAATGGGCGGAGAACTTTTTCTTTATTGCGATAAGAATCATGTCCTTCACGTTGAAGCCGATTAGTATTTTTTCTTCCTGTATTTTTCATCAATAGAATTGTCATATTTATCTTATTGCATGAACAAATATAACCTTTTCCCCATAATCCATCGGCAGCTTTCACTAAAAATATTTTGATGATCTTGTTACTTGAAACAGTATCGTAGTTCTATTTGTATTTATTTCTGATGAAATTAATTCACGTACAAATATCTTTGAAATTATTATCTTGTCCCAATCTCCAAATAAACAACACATGCCTTTCTACACACAAGTGTTGCGAGAATAGAAAGTGTGAAGACACTGAATACTGTCTTTGTCGATGTCTACCTAAATTGATTCTCTCTCAAAGTCTGTTAGCAGGAGCGATAATTACGACTTCAACGTATATCGAGTTCAGTGTTAGGTCTGTCAGTAGGGATATATATAGCAATAGAAATAGAATTTGTCATAGAAATAATAATATTCGTAATAGCAATAACAACAGTAGTAGTAATAGCAATAATAATAGCAATTTGTCGATCGTTATGCAGTTAACGAATTACTAATTCATCGGTGAATCCATTCGTGCATCTGAGGTGCTAGAAACATTGTTCTTGTTGCGAAGATAATAATTGAAGACTTTCTGTGGTGAGAATGTATGAAAGAATTGTTGTCTTGAGGAATTGGCTGGTGAAGGATTTTTCAAGTCGTACGAAATAGTGTCTAACTGTGTTGTGCTGTACTATGAAAATAAGTTTTTGGGTTCCTATACGTAATGATGGTAGCAGTCAGGGGAAGTTGAATAGTACGAGTTGTTGCAAGAATGTATATTTCCGAGGGAAAAAATGATTTTCTGTGGATTGACCAAACTATGGATTTAGTACCAATTAATAATTAATATTTTTAGCAAATTTTTCGTCGGGTAGCATTACGGCGGTAATGTAATGTTGTAAATCATGGAAATTTACTTCTGTTCCTGTTAAAATTTGAAACAGGATGTATTCTGCCTTCTCATTACAAAGGTCATATTATATGCTTTCATATAATATTGAAACATACTATATGACCGTAAAAAATATTATAGTATATGAACATATAATATTTTCATACGTTAATAAATATTCTTCTTCATACGCAGTTATGGTAGCAAAATATTAAAGAGAAGGACAGATATATACGTAAGTATTGCTTACATTTTTAAAGATAGTCATATTATGCATACTGTTACAAAACATTATTCGTACATACATTGCAATGACCAAAGCTGCCGTGTTCAACTCGTCATTTTGGCTATTATCATATGTTGCTAAGTTACTAACATAGAGTGTATTACATATATGATTACATGACTCGTGTCATTCAACGACATGACTGACATGAAGGACATGTCATATAACTACCATACTGCATAGTATGTAGTATATAACATGACAATGTTTCTTATATCATGCGACAGTGTACCATGATATAAAAACCATTGAATAACTTATATATTATAGATGTTGTGTGCTATTGGGTGAGGAGGAAGTACATAATAATTAAAAAATCAATCCGAACCGTTGTACCGAGCAGTTATTACGTTAATAAACGATTCCATTTTAAAATTAAAAACATGAAGTTTTTTTGGATTTTTTGAAAACCTTCTAACTGAATTAGTGTTGCCATTGTTTCGTAGCCGTCCCCTTTTCGCAGTAATTTGTAGCACTATATTCCATCACACGTAGACGGTTGAAATTGCAACCTGAAAATTATTCATACATTCCCTGCAATGACTCAAACTGCCGTGTTTAAATCGTCATTTAGGGTACTATCTTATGTTGCTAAGCTACTAACATATGGTGTAACACATTTATAATTACACGACTCATGTCATTTATTGACATGCCTGACGCTCAAGGTCATGCCATAGAACTACTATAAGTAGTATATAGCATGACAATATTTCTTATATCATGCAACAGTATACCATGTTATAAGAAATATTGAATAACTGAGCTATTATGAATATTGTGTGCTATTCTGTGAGGAGTCAGTATCTAATAATTTAAAAGATCAAACCAAACCGTAGTACCTAGCAGATACTATGTTAGCAAACGATTCTGTTTTAAAATAAAAAATTCGAAAATTCGAATAATAACTTTAACGTTTGTGTTTGTGTTTCCGGAACTGAATGCCTACATTCATTCATGGGGTGGAATTATTCGGATGTACACTGTTTACTTTCATTTTTTTGCCCATATGAACCCCCGCATTCAATGTTTTTGAAACCAATGAAAGTGGGACATTGAAACATCGTAGATTTTCCCCAATACTTTCATATTGCCCGTAAACTGAAAATTTCATGAAGGCCGGGAATTAAGTGAGTGTAGTTACGTGCAGTGCGGGAAAATATTGTCATAAAATCAGAGCGGCCCCTAATTTGTACATTGATGTTTTTCGTTAATTACAATTTTTTTGGAAAGGGATGACAACATTTCATTATTGTCATCTACTGTACGAAACATCTGACAGTATGACAGGAAAACACCCAGCAATTAAATTGAATCCTGTAATGAATGCTGTCATCCAACTGGTGAAAGTGTGCCATCCACATTTGCTTGGCAGAAAAAACTTCATCTGTCCGGTACCGTAACGTGTGACAGGAATGTTTGAAAAAATGGAAATGAGATTCAGAAAATAGAATGGAGAGGATTCATTTGTGTTTTTATACTGCAACCGAAGGAGTCGGAATATCAAATATTGGAACAGTTTCTGGAAATATGCGTATATATAAAATTTTACTTAATAAGTATCTAGTAGTAGAAAAAATAACATATATGTGCTATGGATCAATTATAAAATAGCTGTCAAAAACGTTATAGTAAATAATTGAAAAGAAAACTACTAATCTGCTTCAATGTGATTTGAATAGCCGTAACGTAACCAAGGAAAAGTTCTCCGCCTTTTGCAATAGCATACAAAGATTGAATCTGCAAAAGTTGGTACGAAGATGCTGATTCATCTGATTCATTCCTCGGATTCCTAACAAATGCACAATTCTCCTTCCTTGGACTAAGTAATTTTTCGGCCCTAGGTGTTTCATCCCCTTCCAGAAGTTGAAAATTATTTACATATCTTGTAATGAACCATGGAGAAGCTACAATCAAGGATGTCTTAAACTTTCCGTCACGACCCTTGACGTTGCGTGGACAATTTGCTCCCCATCTCAAGAATTGTGCTCTAGTGACTGAACGCATTCCATCCCCATATGTTTCTGTGAACGAACTGCTGTATCGAATATTACCGTAAATGAGGGTTCCATAATAATAATCGATGATTGAATGTTTACAAATTGTATTTTGCGCAAACACACACAAACCAGCCTTCTCATGTTTTATTTTAGACGGCCTAAGTGTCAAACCCAAATCCCAGGACTACGTTTCTCCCGAAGCTTCTATTGGAATTCCGTAAAGTGCTTGCTTCCATGATAATTTCCACCTACTCCATGGTATTGCATCACCGTTATTGAAAAACCTTGGTTCTCCAATAAACTGCGAAATGAAGTGGAGGATGTGTCTTGGAAACGTTTGAACAGTAGGGACACCTTGTGGAACTTCCCATATATCTTTTATTTTTTTAACTTTAATTTCCTCCAACTCTTTAATAAAAACAGTTGCTTTTCGAAGAGCATCATCACTTACATTAATATCAAATCCTTGTTTAATAACTGACGGGAAAAACAACCAAGAATGTTCCAAACATGAAACATCCATATCGCAACCAACAAACTTCCTGTGCTTTGGAAGAAGTATACAAGCCATTTCCACTGAAAATATAGCCGTACACGGATGCACAACCAATTTACCAGGGCATGTAAATTTATCGATGATATCCGACATCCATTGCGTAGCTTTCTGTTCTGGTCGAAGTAGTGCTCTTGAACTAGGCTTATTCTGTTGAGATTCCTTGAAAATGTTTTCGTTATAAGCGTCGGTGTTCCGGTTATTGAATGCCTACATTCAAGAGGTGAATGTGTACAGATGGCCCAGGGAACCATTCATTATATTTACCGATATGAACGGCCGCATTGTGGAAGTCGCAGGCCAATAATTGAAACATCGTAGAAGTTTTGCAGTACATTCATATTGCTCAAAAAATGGAAATACTATGAAGGCCCGGCATTCAGTGTATGTAGTTCTATGCAGGTAAGAAAATTAATCGTAAAATATTAGGGGCGCTGCGATTTAGGACATTGCTGTCAAAATGTTTTAAACTATTTTAATAAAAATTAGTACAGCAGTGCATGTATGACCTCCAAATATTGAAATAATGAAACGTACACACAGGAAACCATCCAACAATGCAAATGTGTACGTAATGAAAACCTACATTAACGAGCTAAAACGGTGCCATTCTCAGTCCCGTGATAGTTCAAACACCGTGTCCGTTACATGTTCGTTATGTAAATTGGAATGCGTGGCAGATTGAAGGGGGATCATAACGGCGAGATATTTTTGAAAATTTTCAACAATTTGTTGACAAATTCATATGGTACTGTAATGGGCAGGTTCCCAGTACAGGTACCACTGAAAGTCGTCAACAATGTGACAGGCGGCCAGAATGAAATAGTCATAAAAATCCTGTGCCCTGGGAGGTGACAGGGTTTGAATCACAGTAGTATTCCTGACACATTTGGAGAGTGGGAGAAGTCTATTTATGGGGATCGTTGTACGACCATTCCTCTCGAATTTATTTCCCCCTTCCCTTCCCCCCTATTTATGTTTTGTCAACATTTCTCACCTAGTGCGGGAAGATGGGAAATGGTGTGTAGTTTCGTGGAGGTTGGAATACAATAGATTCCATCCTTGCCCTCATTGGGCGATAAACTATTATCTATCCTCTCATATTTGGGGTTGTTGTCAGAATTCTTCCTCCTACTTACCCCTTCTTTTTTCCTCATTTATTTTTTGTTAACAATCTTCACCAAGTCTGAGAATATAGGATATAATTTGCAATCTGGTGGAGGACGGGACGTGATGAATGACATCCTGGCCCTCATTGCGCGGCAGTCCATTATCTATCTTCCCATATTTGGGGTGGTTGTGTTGTGACATTTTGTTTTTACAGCCTGTAAACACAACATGTGAAATTTTGTTTCTAGAGCCTGTAAACACAAAATGTCACAACTCAAAAACACTACCACCTACAAACTGACTGAATTAGTGTGTAAATGGTAGTGTTTCTGTTCCCCGAAAAGGGTAGTACCCCATTTTCACAGGAGAAACACTCAATCTATCACCAATATGTTTCGTACGTAATGGTGTTAGAATGGAGTTTTCAATAATATATAAACTTGTGACTTGATTGTAGTAGGATCTTCATTTATGATATAATGGAAGAAATGTTTTTAAAGTAATCGACTGTCCACACTTTCAGTCCCAATTATTGGAGAGACGCTGTAATATTGGGAAAGTTATATAATTTATCATTGTAGTTATAGTGATAAGTGTTTAATATAGTGTACATAATAAGAGACAACTTGACTATAAAATGACGGGAAAATGAAAATAACAGTACTAGTTGTTATTAACGTGATGAACATGATCAGGACCGTAATCAATGAAAAGTTCTTGACCAATTACAATAGAAAATAAAGCACGCATCTCCAACGTTTTGTAAGAAGTTGCAGCTGCATCAGTTCTCAACTTTTTATTTTGCACGAGAGAGCAATTTGAAGCTCTTGCATTATACAATCTGTCATTAGCAGAAGCTTGGTCTCTATGTAGATAATGGAAATAATTAATGTATCTTGTAATGCATCAAATGGCAGCTACAATCCATGCCTTCTTTTTCGATCCATCTCTTACCGTGAATTTATGTGAACAATTGCCAATTCCGTCTTTCAGGAATTGTGCCTTAGATACTGAAAGTAAACCCTCGCCATATGTTCCTTAATTGATTAACTGCTGCCGATATTTCCGTAAACCAACGTTACATATTAATTACCAATGAGGAAACCTTCATCAATTGTCTTTTTTGGGAAACCTCTCAGACCAGCTTGATCATGTTTTATTGTAAATGGTATCAGGGAAAAACCTAGTGCACCTGCTTCTATTGCAAGTAACATATTTTGTTTATTCAAACGAATCGATAAGTGAGGCGAGCGGTTCGTGTGACACGGCCGCAAAGAGTACGGCACAAGAGGGAATGCACGATGGAAAGCGAAGACCATGAAGACGGATAGGTGAAGAAGGTTGTAGACGATGATGTTGTTGACGATGATGTTTTGTTGACGATAATGCTGTCGACGATAATTTTGTCAAGGATGATGTTGTTGACGATGATATTGTCGACGACGATGGTACTTGACGATGTTATTGGTTTACGATGATGTTGATTCATGAATTGGTGATGCGGTTCGGTTAACGACGAGAAGTTGATTCGTAGTTGATAATGATGACGTTTCGCGGTTGATGATGATTCCGGCTGGTCAAAATTACGACGGGGATTCAAAGAGGACGAGACCCATCGCGGATTGTGGGAAGGGTCGAAGACGTTGGTTTTCTAACCACGCTCGACGACGAGGATGATAGCGAGCGAAGAGGGGAGGAAGAGAAGAAAACATAATGACACTAAGAAATCAAAAGAGGTTTTGGCGTATAAAGGTGGAAAAGGGATTACACCATCTCAAATACAGTGACAATGAAAGCCTGCACATGACATGAAAGATCACTCAATTAACGAGTGATACATTTCACACGATACACGTGTGGAAAATCAATGAACCCTACACTAATTATTTACGCTTTCATGACAGTAATATTTCTCATAGGTTTTCCTAACAGTAATATTACTTACATCTCTCACAGCAGTATTTTTATCGACACGTGTATTGGAATTTTCTCCAGTTGGAATTAATCCTGATTCCAGTATACATATCAAACCTCGGCACAGGGGGGACAGTAATAAAAGTCAGTAGACATTAACAAAAAATCAGGTTCACACATCTTCAATTGTACCTTTCGTCAATTCAGTTGGCAGATGGAGACCGAAGCCGTACACACGCACCAGATCGATTAATCATCGGTATTTGGAGACAGTTGATCCCCACGCGCCCCTTGTGCGTGCCTTGGTCATCCCACTTCTAACTAGTCGCGAAGAATACGTAAGTATCCTTCGACCAGACATCCGCAACAGCACTTCACTGTGTCAGAATCACAGTCTTCTTTGAGAAACCAGACGAATTAGAATCACCTGTCAAATCTCAGTAGATTAAACGAGCAGACCTATCGCAACCACTTTTCGTTCCTTTCGTATTCACTTATAGAGGTATATATATTTTGTTTTTGCATCACTGACCATTTCGATAGTTCGCTTCGTTGAGAGTTTTTTTTGTGCTGAGTCACTTTTGGTGCGTTTTGTATATCGTGGTAAAAAGTTGAAATGTTTTTTACTTTTTAGGATGCGGAAGTTCGGTTATGGTGAGTAGAATCCAGATTGTCGTACTATACACTTAGCCGAACCTTGCTATAGCTGGAGGGTGTACTATCAACCTTGTGGTTAGTACAGTAGTCTGGATCGCGTACATGTAGTATGTCGTCACACGTGTAGTGTAGCTCGGAGATATGAATTATGAAATGTAATACTGAGGCCACACTTGTAATGTGTCGACTATACACCTAACCGAACCTTACTGTAGCTCAAGGGTGTACAATCAACCTTGTGGTTAGTACAGTAGTCTGAGATTTGCACGTGTCGTATGTCTTCGCAAGTGTAGCGCAGTTGACAGATATGAATTTATAAATGTGGGACTGAGGTCACACGTGTAATCTAACTGTTGATGTGGATTATTAGTATCGTATGTGGATTAGTGTGAACCTGCCTATGAGTAGCAATATGCAGATATAGAGGTGGAGGTAAGAAAAGGGTGACAAATGGGAAGCGAGATTATGAGTAAGTGGGACAAAGGAATGTTCACGTGGCGTGAGTATAATTTTGGAATGGGGCAGAGTGAGTGGGTGAGTTTTGTCGGTCTGAAACGGGACAGGACTGAGCAAAGTAGCGAAGGGTAGAAAGGTTAACGTTATGTGTATCTGCCGACTGCAGTAGATCAGATAACGTTGGAGCGCGACGTTGGTGACTGCACTGACGTTGGTGACTTAGTTGACCGAGCGACTGAACACGGTAGGTAGGAACATAAACTGAGTGGTTTAATATTGTTAAAGAAGTAAGGAAGTGCAGTAGAGAAAGTAAAAAGAGAATGGTGCTGGTGGTATTCTTATAGTAAAATGAGAATGCCAAAAGCGGATTCAGAGCGGAAGATCTTTTGTCGTTGAAGATTAAGGGTGGATTATACAAGTGTTGGTATTGCGTGAGATAAAGGGTAGATTATACACGTGTTGGTATCGTGTAGGATAAAGGGTGGATTATACAAGTGTTGGTATCGTGTAAGCTTGGATGTAAATGCACCTATTACGTCAGAGTAGATGTAGTGTCGGATAGTAATAGTATGGGTCTTACTAAAGTAAAGTAAAGATCTGAAGTTCTGTTAGACACAATGTAATTGTTGAAGTGGATTCCCAATGTGATTATATTATATTGCTTGAGTGGAGCAGAGAGGGTGAGGGAATACTGTCGGTCTGGATAAAAGAGACAGGGATGAGCAAAGAAGAAAAGGGTAGAAATGTTGACAATATGTGTATCTCCCCACTGAAGTAGATCAAATAACATTGGAGCGCGACGTTTGTGACTGTACGAACATTCGTTACTTATTTCACCGAACGACTGCACACGGATGGTAGCAACATAAAACTGACCTTTTAATATTGTATTAGAAGTAAGTGAGTATAGAAAGTGAAGAGAGAGAATGATGCTGGTGGTATTCTTATAGTAAAACAAGAATGCCAAAAGCGGATCCCGGACTGAAAATATTGTGTCGGTGAAGATAAAGAAGCATGCCATGATATACGCGTGTTCTGCTGCATAGTATCGCGGGAGTTAGAAGGTACATTACATTATAATAGTGTTAATATCATGTAAGCTTGACAGTAAATATACCCATTGTGTCAAAGTAGATAGAGTAAGTGATAGGTAACAGTGTGGCATTTACTGAATCAAAGTAAAGATCTGAAGTCCAGTTCTACAGAAACCGTTGGAGTGTCAAAGCTCAAGTATTGATATGCCTCATTCATGTGAAACAGAGACAAGGAATAGAACGCGAGAAGGAGGACGCCGAGGAGATGCAAGACGAGTAGAATAGAAGGGGGAAGCCGAGGAGGAGGAAGGAAAGAGGCAAGAAGGAGGACGCCGAGAGGCCAAGGAAGACGCTAAGAAAAGGACGCCGAGAGGCAACAAGGAGGAAGCCGAGAGCCGAGGACGCCGAGAGTCAAGAAAAACGACTCCAAAGAGAAGGAAGACGATAAACCAAAGCACAGAAGGGAAGGAGAGCACAACGATGGAAAAACAGGATGAGTTTGAATGGGGACGATGACGATTAGATGGGGAGAACTTGACGATATTGAAAGTCCAAGAAGGTGATACAGATAAAAGGGGAACTGTGAAAACTACAAGTGACAGGTTAGGTATATATAAGACATGATAGACAGTGTCAAGATATACATTGTCAGGAAAAACACAGTACACTGCATTTCCCGAAATCTGAATTAATCATTTATTCAAGAAACGAATAATGTATTTTCCGATACACGTGTTTCTAATTTTAGTAGCATCTACAGTAGGGATTTGACCACTTAGTGACAGTAGGATTCTATTACACGTGTATCTACTTCTTGACTTCAGTTCGAATTATATCAAATTCATTGTACATACCGCACCTCCGAGGTGCAGTATGTACAATGCCTGACAAGTCGTCAGGTTGAAAGGGTGTAGAAAGAGGTTACACACATTGCAGACATTAAATCAATTTGCAGAAGAATATTAATTTAGTTTTAGACACTAACCGGATAGACAAAAGAAAAAACCAAAAGTGTTTGCGGCCGGAGAACACTCGGAAACAGAGCAAGAATAATCCCATAGATTATTCTTCAATCTTATCGTAGAATTGGTGAGAGATATTAAAGTACATTCAGAAACCCGAGTGCGTAAAGACACTCCACGGTGTCAGGTCTACTACTTCACGGCACGAGAGAGAGCGATAAGTATAGATTGAGCCCATTAACCGTCCTTTATTTTCCACCTCTTTAATTACATACTCTCATTTTTCTGAAATAGAAGTAGCTTCTTCTATCGAGAAGTTCGACAATCTTCTTATGATCCGGTAATAATGTCAATAGTATATGGTTATCACATGTATCTAGAATAACAGCTGCACACCATACATGTAAAATCTTTTGTGAATTTCACTAGAATAGAAGTTTTACAACTATTTTCTATATTGTCTTCATCCTGCAGTAATTTAGTAGCGACATTGAATGTCTCTAAAAAGACGTGAAACTACAGATTGAAATTCTGGACATTGACGACACTTCAATGCACTTAGAAACTATAAATAAAATGAAGTATAGAAAATTATGCAAGTCAAAAAACAGCATAATTGATTTTAATGGGAAAATTCCACATTTTTACATCAGTAAGGTCTTCCTATACGCTGTCATAAATTTAATAGGACATATATTTTATTGAATAATATCATAATAATTAGACACTCC